>CAJVSB020000301.1:0-61545 GCA_911865555.2 Thlaspi arvense
TAAGGATATTAATAGAGAAAGAAACAAATACGAGATATATTAGGTCCCATGACTAGAGATGGAAATGAATTGAGCTACGTAAAGTTGAGCTCGTCCCAGTTCAGATTTAATTCACTTGAAGTTATTTTAACTCATAATTCAACTCACTTTATCACACCCCATTACTCTAGATAACTAAGGCATGAGAATGGGTAGTGGTCAATACTCTTTCATGCCTAACAAACATGAAATGGTGTTAGTCACTGTGACATCTAGCATAACTAACTCACTGACATCACCTGCAAGATCTATATAACCCGCAGTACCTACCATTATATAAATACACAACTTAATCATGCACCCTTGAGAAAATTTATTTTTACTATTTCTATAGACCATCTAACCATGTAGCATGTTTCTAGAAGTAAAAACCATCTCTTGTCATACATTGTCTACATAATTCACGAACTCTCACCTCACACTCAAAAGTATGAACAATTCTTGCTAGCCTAACCTCCACTACATGAAATGCTTGCTAATGTAGTAATACAAATGCTATTATCCTCAGCTGCTAAGTCCTCTAGCAATTTGCATGGGGAAGGGAGGGATGAGAATGTTATCCCAGTAAATGGTTTTTCAACTTAAATCAGGGAAATATGAATACTTTTCAAAAATCATATAAATTTTATAAATGAAAATTTTCACAATAATAAATTGAGTTAGAAAATCCATTCATTAAAAAAAATCCACATAATCACATAATAACACCCTATGCAAAACTATACTCATATAAACATTACAGTAAAAATATACCATGTCATCTGTTGAGCCTGTAGATCCAACCATAACTAAAAATATATAAAACAACTATAGAAGGAAGCAAAACAGTAGTATAAGCCTAGGTTAAATGTGCACGTAGACCAAAATATAAATTTGATCAATCATCCATATCAATATCACATATACGTTTGAATGTGCTAGATACTACTGACTATGACCTTGTTCTATGAGGCACCACTCCTATGGGCAAACACACATATCTTATTGGTGCTTTAAGCCCCTTATCGGGCTAAAGATCATGTACGACTACCAAGAGTCCAAACTTGTTCTCATGATTATCTAACAAAATTATCTGGATGAATTGGACAAATTCAATAAAACAACAATGACATATTTTTCAATAAGACAACCATGTAGTAGAAAATAATAATTCCTATTTCCATTTTATAAAAACATAACTAGGGCATGGATAATAAAATCATCAATTTGGAAATAAAATTCACTTTCTTTTGTTTATTTTGAAATCATTGAGTTTAGAAGAAAAACCATTAACTTGGCATACAGTCTATTGCTATATTCCTGGATTTGGCTGTTAAAGTTTAATTCTGCCTGTCTCCCTATTTCATTTTTCCTTATTTTGCTTCCTTTCTTCTTACCCCATTCTTTTCTCTTTTCTCTCACTTTTTCTTCATTTCTTCCCTGCTGCCTCACCCAGCATCTAGAGTGCTCCAGGGGAATTTTATATACACCCTTAAGTCAACAAGCCATGGGTACACCAAACCCCATGATGAAATGACCAGTTTACCCTTGGTCATAAAATATCTCTACCTCCCATGTCCCTTACTCCCTAATTTATTATATAGTCCCTAGAGATTTCATAAAATTCCCTCCTTGTCCTCTCAATTAAGGGCCTAATTTAAAATTTTTTAATTCCAATTAAACTTGATTAACCTTTTTCCTATTATTTCTAGTTTCCCAAACAAAATTTTCTCTTAATTCTTCTCTTCTTCTCATCCTTTCCTTCTCTTCTCCTCTCCCTTGTTCATGCTATACATCTAGATAATTCAAGCAGGTTTTTATAACCTCTAAATCGGTGAAGGAGGGGACACCCATTGCCCTTGTGAAAAGACCATTTTGCCCCTCCTTGCTTTCTTAGTTTCCTTTTATACCCTTTTAAGTTTCTATTTCCATTTCTATCCCTAAACAATCATTCTAATGGCCTTCTTATCCTCCTAGACTTAGTGTTTATACTAGGTTAACTAACTAATTGCTTTTTTCTAATTTTATGTAACTAAATTTTATAATTACTATTAGAGTTATTCCTTGGTAACCTAAGTTTCTCCCCTAAATCATCACTTTTAGTCAAAAAAATTTAACTTATATATCACTCATTTGATTCATTAATTGACTTATTTAGTTAATTATTGAATTCAATGAGTTCTAATAAGTTTCTCAACTCATTTTATCCCTACCCAAGATCTACTTTATTTTCTTTTTTTATTTTTTTTATTTATTTAAGCGTGAGCAAAAGGAATCATGCTAGTTGAAAATTTAAATAAATACATC
The DNA here is from genome assembly GCA_911865555.2 of Thlaspi arvense. Classification (NCBI taxonomy): domain Eukaryota; kingdom Viridiplantae; phylum Streptophyta; class Magnoliopsida; order Brassicales; family Brassicaceae; genus Thlaspi; species Thlaspi arvense. Next base: position 2,326 of record CAJVSB020000301.1, read on the forward strand.
TGACAGTCAACGTGCAGTTTGCCCTCACAGTGGTGCAAGCGATGGGACCGCATTTTCGTCTTTTCTCGCTGGTCATGAATCTCGTGACTTCTCCATATTTTAAATCTTTTACTTCTCCAATTTACCCCGTCGTTGTTTTCTTTAATTTATTTGAGTAACCTTTAAAATTAGTTGTATTTACAATTAGAGTAAATAAATAGTAGTAGAAAATGAAAGACCAATCATAAGTCAATTTTGTTCAATTACCACAAATCTTTGACTTCACATCTTACAAATCCATCTGTTGGTACCTCGCCTTTAACGATTATTAGAAGCCTAACTTTGATCGAGCCCAACTTTAGTCTATAAGGAGAAGGGGGTTTAAGACAAAAAAAGAAGTTAAAAATATATATATTTTTACTTTTCAAATAACATAACAAGGATATCAGTTTCTTAATGCTCAAAAAGATATGAAAAATGTTATGTATAATATGAAAGACATTTATTACTTTCTTATCTTTTACTATATAATAATAGATAAGATATATAAGAATTTAAATTTTAAATTAAATAATAAAAATATATAGAATTTTCAAATATCAAAATGTATTTTTTAACTCCTCTATTTTTTTATTCTCTGCTCTTTTATAAAAAAATATTAAACATGTGGCGATAAAGAAAAGGTAAAAGTGGAATGGGTATTTTCTATCACAACACGGTTGACGCATTTGTATTGTGATTGTCGTACACTTTGAAATTTAGAAGTGGACAAGAGCCGTACTCATCAAATGAGTCAATATAAAATTAAAAAAAAAGAAAGCAATCCTTACTGAACGCTCTCTCTCTCTCTCTCTCTATATTATATATATATATATATAATGTCACAACTTCTAAATTAGATATTTAACCTATGTAAGGATCTAAATAAATTACAATCCTACAAAACTTAATTGAAAAGTCTAGAATTTAACTAAATTGATAATTTGATTTAAAACAAAAAATAATCTAAACCACACCAATTGAACTATCAACGTAAAATATAAAATTCTGTCTGTAATCAAATTGAGTATAATAAAATCTCATAAATACAAACTCGAATAAAAATTGAATAACTAATTCTAAAAATCCAAACAAAAATAACTGATAATATGGACTCCTCTCAGATAGCAGGATCCTCGGATCAACAAACTCAGAATCTAAAAAAATTAAGAGTGAATCTACAGATCTAATGAATAATAATATGCATTATGAGAGTAAAAGACATGCGTACAAATACAACGTATGATTCACTAAAAATAGATTTTAAACAAACATTTCTATAATTTAAGAAGTTTGTAATCCAAAACGTCACATATATCAGAAATTAGAACGGCGACTTACAGTTTGTCAAATAACGAAACACACAGTTTGCCAAATAACGAAATAGTAACACACAGTTTGCCGGATAACCAAATGGTGACATATCAGTCATGCTGATAAATAGAACGACAACATATCAATCATATCAAATAAACAGAATGGCAACATATTAGTCATGCTGAATAAACAGAATGGCAATATATCAGTCATGCCGATAAACAAAAATTAGATGATAGTGTCGCCGTATGCCCATATACACATATACCTATACAAATCTCTCATGTCAGCCAAAACATGAGAGTCTAGCACTATCACCCCTCCTAGATGAGTACCTGTTCAGGATATACTCAGTCTAATGCCTACTACCATTAGTTGTGGTGTTCTAAAATCCAAAACTCTCTCAAAAAAATATTTTTTCCAAAAAATAATAAAACAGTTTAATAGAATCTTTTAATTTATAAATATAAACTGAATCCAATGTAAGTAACAGATAGTGTTCCAAAACAATTCTAGAAATTACCTGCATGTCCCTCGTTGTACATTTTAACAAAATTTATCAAATGTTCATAAAAGTAGACATATCATATAAAATCATATTTGTCACAAATATGAAAAATAGTAAACGCTCATAAATACATATTATTACTCACAAAAATGACAGAAACTAATAAGTCCAATCTCTAATAACACGGGCTTAACAAGTATCGTACGAAACAATCTAAAATCATAAAATAATAAAATATTTCAATATATGCCTCTAATGTATTCAAGAATCGTATAAATAAAATTTCCTAATCAAGGAACCAAATAAAATTTAGATTTTCGTGCCCGAACCCATTCTAAGGCCACTAAAGTCCCGAACTAGTCAAATAAGTCGTGAACCGAGTACCAAAATTATGAATCAATCCATAAAACATCAAAACCAGTTTATTTAAACCAAAACCTATCATTTAATGTGTTAAACCAATTGTGAACCAGTTACTAGAAGGCTGAACTTGCCATTAGAAGGTTGAGTTGGCTGTGAACCGACTTTAAATCACTGAACCGGCTGTATATCATTTCTTACTTCACTGAACCAGGCTTGAACTTGATTGAGAAGCACTGAAGTGGCCTTAAAATTTACTAAACCAGCTTTTTATATGTTGAACCGGTTGGTTTTATGTACAAAACCCTCTAAACCAGGCCCAAAATAGTGTCTCTTCACTGAACCAGAATTAAACTAGTTAATATAATTGTTTATCTAATTTATTATACACCAAATCGAAAATAAACTAATAAAAATCCCTGTGAACCTAGGCCAGTCTTTTATTTACTACTTTACTTAATTATTTTTATTTATATTTATATTTAGATCCGGATCCAGGGTTTGAATCCGGTTTCACAGCCCAAACCCAACTGATCAAGGGCCAACCCATTTGAGCCATGGCCCAATCCAAAAATTCAGACATAAATTTCAAAACCCAACTTGACCAGCATAGGCTCGGCCCTAGCCTAAGCCCAAATCCTTAGCCCACCAATCATGGTCCAACCTAACCCTTTAGAATTGATTCATATGCAAACCCAAACCTTTTCTGAGTCTATTCGCTCTTAGCCGAAAGAAGACCTGTCACACCACAACTCGGGAGCACGACCGGCACCAAGGTTGGCTTACCAACCCCAACAAGCTTCCAAACAAAACAGAATAGAAAAAAGCACTAGAACAAAACTATCATCAATATATATAAAAGTCAAACATGTTTGAGCGATACATGGAGCTACTAAATACAAAAAACATTTATACAAAATGTGCCCGTACATCAAGTCAATGCAGTGGTGGACAAGATTATTAACCCAAAAGGGGGGTGAATTGGGTTTTTATCGTAAAAACTAAGAGTGTGAAAAATTAAAAACAATAATAAAAATATTGAATCAAATAAACTTATACAATTCACCCAAAAATAAAATATAAAACAATTTTAAGTAAAGTAAAGAAAGTAGGGATAAGAGATGTAAACTCTTTTATAGTATTTGACTTGCTATCCAAGTTTATTTCCACTCTCTCGAGCTCCAACTGGCCGAGGTTCCACTAAGTCTCTTGCACTTGACGAAGTAAGAAATCCTGAGTATAAACAAAGTCCTTTGCACTTGGCGAATGCAAGAAATCTCGATTACAAAACTTTTGATTCGATTAGTTTCAAATACCAATACAAATGGTAATGAAAATGAAGTAGAAATGTAATAATTACTCTTAAATAGGATTAGCTACCACTTATGTACAAAAATGATGTCACTTCAAAGAGGCACTCTTAAAAATAAAACAATTTACTCTATACACTCTTGGATCTAATAATAAACAATGAAGCACAAAAAATTTTAGAAAGAGATTGATGAGACTTTGAGAGCATATTGTTGTGTCCTTCTCCCTTCAATATATGTTTTTTTTATAGGCAAAAACACCAAAGAGACGTTGGCTTTTGTGCAAGACAAAATCATTTGTTAACAGTAACTGCATATTAGCTCATTTCAAAATTTTAAACAAAATGGCTCCGAACATTCACAAAATCTTAAAAACTTCTTTAATACTCCTCAATAAGTTTATTTTCAATTATAAAAAAAATCATTAAATTATCGTGCACCGTTTGAAAGAAATGATCAAAACTCAATGACATGTTTGACTATAAAATTTCTTTTGACAAAAGTTGTTGGCCAAATTCAAACTTGTTTAGAAATTTGAATTTATATTCAAAAATAGCAAATTATATATTGTTGAAAAGTTTATAATGTCTACTTTTATTTGAAATTAGATTTGTAAAATTGGACTTCTATATTTTGAGATGTGATAAAAACACTATAGGATACTCATTTTGTCTACTAACAATATAACTCAGCAGAATGACTTATTTTGAAAAATTATATCTATCAATTTATAAGTGTAAAATATGCATATAATATATGTATTTAAAGCTCAGCACGTCTACTTTACAAATAAAATTAGTTCAGAATTTTATTTATATAATAAGTTATATTTTACTAATTAAAACTAATATCGTGCAAATTTCAACATTGATTTTTTCAGAAGACAATTAAGAAATTGATATAATAACTATTTTAATATAAAATAGTACATAAGATAAATTATACATCAAAATAAAGATATTTGAGTATAGTTTCATATAAAATTGATTTTATTATTTTTTAACTTTTCTATAGTAAGATATAATCAAAATACTACACATATGTCTAATTTGACAGTTACACAATTTATCATGTGTAGTGTATGTAGTTAAATAATAAATTTAATATTATAATTTGTTTATATTGTCCATCATATAAATATATATAATAATTTTAATTTGTTTTGTCATTATCAAAAATAAATATGAAACCTTGAGACTAACAATCTCACCCTTTTTTGTGATAACAAAACAAATATGCAATGTAAGATATCTATTAAGTACGTATCATGTAAATTCTCCCCCTTTTTGACATCATCAAAAAGATAAATTATATAAGCTGCCCCCCAATATATGCATAAAAAATATTTAAAGAATTTTACCCTTAAAAAATAAAATAATACAAATAATATTAACTATATACTTGAGTTTATAAGACCAAGTTCTCTTTTAATAAAACAAAATCTTTTTTTATTAAGAGATTTTATAAAAATATCCACTAGTTGATATTCGGTATTCACAAATTCTAGTATTATGTCACCTTTTTGAATATGATCTCTCAAGAAATGATATCTAATATCGATGTGTTTTGTTCTTGAATGTTGAATAGGTTTCTTAGATATGTTGATGGCACTAATATTGTTACATTTAACAGGAATGTCCTCATAATTAATTCCAAAATCTAGTAAAGTATGCTTCATCCATAAAATTTTTGTACAACAACTTCTCGTAGCTAGATATTCCGCTTCAACCGGAGATAAGGCAACCAAATTTTGTTTCTTACTAGCCCAAGAAACTAAAGATTTTCTAAGAAAATGACAAGTTCCGCTATTACTTTTTCTATCTAATTTACATCCTCCAAAATCCGCATCGAATAACTAGTAAGTTCAAAGGAGGTTCCTCTAGGATAAAATAATTGTAAATTTATAGTTCCTTTAAGATATTTAATAATTCTTTTGACGGCATGCCAATGAGATTCTTGTAGATTTGCTTGAAATCTAATACACAAACAAATACTAAACATGATATCGGGACAGCTAGTAGTTAAGTACAATAAACTACCAATCATACCTCTATATAGTTTCATGTTTATAGGTTTTCCATTAATATCTTAATCAAATTTAACTGAGATACTCATAGGAGTTCTCATGATTTTAAAATTATCCATTCAAATCTTTTTAGTAGCTCTTTAGTGTACTTAACTTGATTTATCACAATCCCTTCTTTAAGTTGTTTTATTTGAAAACCAAGAAAGAAATTTAACTCACCCATCATACTCATTTCAAATTCATTTTGTATAGATGAAGCAAATTTTTCATATAAAGATTCATTGGTAGCTCCAAAGATAATGTCATCTACATAAATTTGCACAATAAGTAAATCATCATTTTCTTTTTTTATGAATAGAGGATTATCTACTTTTCCTATTAAAAATCTATTTTCTAATAAAAATTTTGAAAGCCTTTCATACCATGATCTAGGGACTTGTTTCAAACCATATAAAACTTTTGAAAGTTTGTAAACATGATCTACATATTTCTCATTTTCAAAATCGATGGTTGTTCAACATAAACCTCTTCAACAATAAAACCATTTAGAAAAACACTTTTAACATCCATTTGAAATAATTTGAAATTCATATAAGATGCAAATGCAAATAATATTCTAATAACTTCAAATCTAGCTACGGGAGCAAAAGTTTCTCCATAATCTATACCTTCTTCTTGATTGAAACATTGAGTTACAAGTCTTGCCTTATTTCTAATTATATTACCAGATTCGTCAAGTTTATTTCTAAACATCCATTTTGTTCCAATAACCATGTAATCAATAGATTTAGGTATTAATTCCCAAACTTTATTTCTTTCAAATTGATTTAATTCTTCTTGCATAACTAAAACACAATTTTCATCATTAATAGTATCGTTAATAGTTTTGGGCTCAATTTGAGAAATAAAAGACAAGTGTTCACAAATATTTTTCAATTGATTTCTAATCTTTCTACAATCACTAGGATCAGCAATAATTTGTTCCATATGGTGACTAGACTCATACTTCCAAGCTTTTGACAAATTACTATGTAGTGTTTCATCAAAGTTTTCTATATTAGGGGGATTTTCAATTTCTTTTTCCTTATCATTAATATTTAAATTAACTAAATCATCTTCAACATCATCATATATGACTTTATGCAAAAATGGATCAATTTCAGCAAATATAACGTGTATAGATTCTTCCACTACATTAGTTCTTTTATTAAAAGCTCTATAAACCTTACTAGTAATAGAATAACCTAAAAATATACCTTTATCCGATTTTGTATCAAATTTACCAAAATTATCTTTAGTATTTAAAATAAAACATTTACACTCAAACACTTTAAAATAACCAATCTTAGGTTTTTTTATCAAACCAAAGTTCAAAATAAGTTTTCTTAAGAATTGGTCTATAATAAAACTCGATTTAAAATATAACAAGCCGTATTAACTGCTTCGGCCCAAAAATATTTAGGTAGCTTGTATTCATTAAGCATAGTTCGAGCCATTTCTTGTAAAGTTCTATTTTTCTTTCAACAACTCCATTTTGTTGTAGGGTTCTAGATATAGAAAAATTATGCTTATATCCATAAGTATTACAAAGATTTTCAAATTTCCCACCATGATCGCTCCTAATTTTTGAAATTTATAACTTTTCTCATTTTGTACTTTTTTACAAAATTTTAAAAATTGAGAACATGCTTCATTCTTGTGAGTCAAAAATAATACTCAAGTAAATCTTAAAAAATCATCAACAGTTACAAAAGTATAGAGTTTTCCACTAAGACTAGCAATTTGAGAAGGTCCAAATAAATCTAAATGTAAGAGTTGTAAAGACCTAGATATAGAAACCATATTTATAGATTTAAAAGAAGTTTTTCTTAGTTATCCCAATTGACAAGGAGCACAAAGTTTATCTTTATCAAATTTAAGTTTAAATAGGTCAACAAGTAGTTGTTTTCTTGAAAGTTTAGAAATTATATCCATACTATAATGACCTAACCTTTTATCCCATAGCCAAGAATCATCATGTAATGCACTCAAATATTTTACATTTTTGTTTAACCAAATTATCAAAATCAATAATATATATATTTTCATCTCTTAAGGCAATTGCATGCGTTATCTTGAAAAATAATTTTATAACATTTATCACATAATTGACTAATACTAAGTAAATTATGTTTTAAGCCGTCAACAAACAAAATATTATCAATAATGAGTGAGTTATGGTTACCAATTTCTCCAATGTCAATAATTTTGCCTATTGCATTGTCTCTAAAAGTCACATACCCTCCATCTATTTTCAAAATAAAATTAAATTTTGTGTAATCTCCCATCATATGTCTTGAGCATCCACTATTCAAAAACCACTTATTCTTTCTTGTGGTGCTCTTCATACAAATCTTGTACAAAAATAAATTAGGTTTTGATTTTTGGTACCCAGACTTTCTTGGGTCCAACAATGTTTAGTATATGTTCCCTTAGGAACCCAAATAGATGCGATATTACATTTTCCTTTCCATTTATAATCATTTGGAACTAAAATATTTTTGGGTCCAACTAACAATTTTCTTTTTAATGAATAATCACATGCATAATGTCCCTTTCTACCACAATAATAACATGTAATAAATGGACTACCTTGATGAGAACTTTTTTAAAAATAATTTTTGTAAACCTTTTATCCTTGACAAGCTTTGTAACATAATCTAGTTTTATTAAAATAATATCTTTGAGTAGCAAGCAATTTATCTAAATTTTCCTTTCTTTGAGTAAATTTAGATAAAGCATTTGTAAGCTCTTCAATTCTTTTCTCAATATATCATTTGTTTCATTCTTAAATATAGAAGTAAATTGAGTTTTTAAATTATCATTTTTATTTTTCAAAGTAGTATTTTCATTAGAAATATTTGAAAACTTCTTTTTCAAATATTTATATTTCTTTCCAAGATTTGCTAATTCATTTTGTAATTCATCACGTGTAAACAATATCTCATCATAAGATAAATTAGAAGTGCTAGAAGTAGAAGAAGATAAACATATCTCATTATCACTTTCTCTAGTAGTTATGAGACATAAGTTAGCAATATTACTTTCACTTGATTTTTTCACCAAGTCACTTTCATTGCTTAAATCCTAAGTGGTGGCTTTCTGGCTTCTTTTTCTTTCTTCTTCTTCTTTAAAAGTGGACAATCCGGTTTTATATCCTCACGTTTCTTGCATTCATAGCATATAATATCTTTCTTGGAGAAACTTGCTTTTTGATCAGCACTCCTTTGTCTTCTTTCAAATTTCTTTTTTTTTAAGTAGTTTAGTGACTCTTTTTGTAAGATATGCAATTTAATCATCACTTTCTACTTTACTATCATTAGAGTTTTCTTTCATATTAGACTTTAGAGCAATACTCTTTCCTCTTTTTAGCTCTTCCTGCTCTTCATTTCTTTAAGTCATTTTATAGGTCATTAGTGACCCTAGAAAACTCTTCGATTGAAACTTTCAAAAGATCTTTTGCTTCTTGTAGTGCCGTCACCTTTGGAGCCCAATTCTATGGTAGAATCCGAAGAATTTTCTTTGCAAGAATTTTATCATTAAATCTTTTACCAAGAGAAATCATACTATTAATAATATCGGTAAAGCAAGTATATATTTCTTTAATAGATTCACTTGATTTCATCATAAAAATTTCATATTCATGCTTGAGTATATTAGGTTTTATATCCTTAACTCTACTTGTACTTTCATATATAATTTCAAGTGTTTTCCAAATATTTTGTGCCGTTTTACAAGTAGAGACTCTATTAAATTCATTTCTATCTAGTGCACAAAACAATGTATTCATAACTGTTGCATTAATTGTAAAATTTTTCTTGTCATTTTTATCCCAATCTTTTTTATCTTTAGCAACGACTATATTATCTTTAACTACCATGGGAGTGTTATAACCTTTTTTAATAATGTTCCAAATATCATATTTCATTTGTTGAAAATAAATAGTCATTCTAATTTTTCAATAACTATAGTCACTACCATTAAAGAAATGTGGTCTAGTAATAGATTGACCATCCATAACTCCATGTGCACCAATGGTTGTCATAATATGTGATTTTACTCTAAAAACTTGTTAAAGTCAATATTTAGAATTTAGTTATGATACTAATTATTGTCCCAAAAGGCAACCTAGGAGGGGGTGAATTGGGTTTTTATCGCGGAAGTTAAGAATGTGAAAAATTAAAAATAATAATAATAATATTGAATCAAATAAACTTATACAATTCACCCAAAATAAATATAAAACAATTTTAAGTAAAGTAAAGAAAGTAGAGATAAGATATGTAAATTCTTTTATAGTGGTTCGACTTGCTACCCAAGTCTACGTCCACTCTCTTGAGCTCCAACTGGCCGAGGTTCTACTAAGTTTCTTGCACTTGATAGAGGCAAGAAATCTCGATTACAAACCTTTAATTTGATAAATTTCAAATACCAATACAAATGGTAATGAAGATGAAGTAGAAATGTAGCAATTTCTCTTAAATAGGATTAGCTACCACTCATGTACAAAAATGATCTCACTTCAAATAGGCACTCTCAAGAATAAAACAATTTGCTCTATACACTCTTGGATCTAATAATAAACAATGAAGCACAAAGAATTTTAGAAAAAAATTAATAAGACTTTGAGAGTTTGATGTTGTGTCCTTCTCCCTTTAATCTATGATCATTTTATAGGTAAAAACACCAAAGAGATGTTGGCCTTTATGGAAGAAAAAATCATTTGTTAACAGTAATTATACATTAGCTCATTTCAAAAATTCAAATAAAATGGCTCCGAACATTCAAAAAATCTTAAAAATTTCTTGAATACTCCTCAATGAGTTTATTTTCAAATGCAAAAAGAATCATTGAATTATCATATGCCGTTTGAGAGAAATGATCATAAGATCAATGACATGTCAGACTATAAAATTGCTTTTGACAAAAGCTGTTGATCAAATTCAAAATTGTCTAAAATTTGAATTTGTATTTAAAAATAACAAATTATATATTGTTGAAAATCTTATAACGTCTACCTTCATTCAAAATTAGATTTGTAAAAATTGGACTTCTATATTTTGAGATATGATAAAAAAAAATTGTAGTATACTCATTTTGTCTGCTAACAATGTAACTCAACAGAATCACCCATTTTGAAAAATTATATCTATCAATCTATGAGTATAAAATGTGCATATAATATATGCATTTAAAACTCAGCACGTCTACTTTACAAAGAAAATTAATTCAAAATTTTATTTATATGATAAGTTATATTTTACTAATTAAACTAATATCGTGCAGATTTCAACATTGATTTTTTCAAAAGACAATATAAGAAATTGATATAATAAACTGCTTTAATATAAAATAATATATAAGATAAATTATACATCAAAATAAAGGTATTTGAGTATAGTTTCATATAAAATTGACTTTATTATTTTTTAACTTTTCTATAGTAAGATATAATCAAAATACTACACACATGTCTAATTTGACAGTTTCACAATTTATCATATGTAGTGTATGTAGTTAAACAATAAATTCAATATTATAATTTGTCTATATTGTCCATTATATAAATATATATATAATAATTTTTATTTATTTTGTCATTATCAAAAATAAATATGAAATCTTGAGACTAACAAAGATCGACCCTGAAACTATCGCTCTAGAATGGAACAGAAATCTGGAAAATAGGGGAAAAATGGTGAGTACAAGACTTAGTGGATGATAGTACTATATTAGACATGTCGGGACATGAATCGTAAATGTTCAAAGCACAGATATCATCTCAAATAATATATCATCACATATGTCTCAGGCAACACATATATTTTATATATATACAGTCAAAATCAGAAAATCAAATATCTGTCGGAGTAGCAAAATGTATCACATATCACACATCGTATCAAGATCCCGTATCAAAATCAGAATCAAATATCACACATCATACCGGGATCCTATATCAGAACTAAAATCAGATATCACACATCATACCAGGATCCCATATCATAATTAGAATCAGATATTAAAATCTTACCCTTCGACAAAGCGTATCATACTAGAGGTGACACATATCACATATCACATATCATACCAGGATCTCGTACCATAATCAAAATTAGAATCAGAATCTTACTCCTCGATAGAGCATATCATGCCGAATGTGACACACATCACATATCACAAGTATCACTGATGCAAGTATATAAGTACTTACAAAATGTTTTTAAACTTATCATAATTTAAAACAGATAAATACATGTCTCGAAATTTAATATCATAGTTCAAAAATTAGAGTACAAAAATGAACAGAAAGCCAACGTGCGAACACATGTATAAAAAGTACTGCTACTCGCTGAACACGTCGGAACCGGGCAACGAATCTCAAGCGGATGGCTCAATAGTTGAAGCATGCCTCTTTCGGAGTATCTACAATCACAAAATCGTAAGTCAAAATCAGAATCAAATTTCACTTTAAAAGACCTGATTATCGAAAGTGGCCCAGGACCTCCCCATATTCGGGCCCTTAACACGCATCTCGAGACCCCTGAGACACCCTTACATAGTTCCAATTCATGCCCCAAAACAACACATAACCTAATTCTTACCAAATTTCTTAAACCAAGACAAACCGAACTCCAAAATTTCTAAACCGACTTAAAACGGACCCCTGTGCCCCGTAATCGAACTAAACTAACCCTGAACCATTGAAAATCAGACTGAACCCAACCAGAACCCACTCTGAACCGAGCCAAACCGGTCCCCATTTCCCATGAATTGACCCAAATCGGGCTCAAATCTCCATAAATCGGGGTGAACCAGACTTATTTCCTTATGACCCATGAAGAATTGGCTCTAAACTATATAGAACTAGGATGAACCAGCTAGAGTTCCCACAAAACCACACTGAACTGGGCATAAAAGGCCCTAAACCAGCCCCAAATCACCCAATACCCATTGGTTTGCCCACAAACTCTCAAAACCCATAGGAACCAAGATGGTTCACCACTCAAACTTGTTTCTACCTTGATCCCCTCCCTATGCTGGGTAGGGAACCGGTCCCACTTCCTTAATTTGAGCTGGAATATGCCCCAAATCGGCCAATTCCAGCCCAGCTGGGCTAAACCGGCCTGGTCAACCATGGTCAGACCCGGATGCTATCCGGGTTTGTCGTGTTTTCTTGAAAACCCGGGTCTCAGACCTAGGTGTCTGCAACCATCAAACACCAATCAGAACTTCAAAAAAATCAAAAATCCAGCCTTACTTGATCTAATCGCCTCCCACAAGCTAGGATTTCAAGCTTCCCAAACCTAGTTCCCAACTTTAATCAGAATTATTTTGCTTGAAACCCCGGTTTCTTTCCAGAACCCCATCGACTGCTCCAAGTCCTCCCCAACTCTCCCTCTCCCTGATTCTCACTTGAGACCTCAAATTGCTCACTCTATCTAGCTCGCCTCTCATCCATTCACCAATACTCAAAAGTTGAGAAGTTGGCTTGCTCCTATTGAAGCAAAATTCCTTCGAAGACCTTCGATTGACTTCCGGCTGAAGGTCCCTCCCCTGTCCAAATCGGCCACTTAAAGTTTTAATTCTTTCAAATAGGCCCTTCTTATTTCCAAAACCAACCCCTCAGATTTTAATTAATGCAATCACACTTTTTTTTTCCTAGGCCATTACAAGACCCGACCAAAATCTTTCAAAATTAACACTTAAATCGGAGTACTTACTTGATGATTTCGTTGTAGAAGTGTTCGTCTGAGATGGGTAACTTCCCAGCAACTTCTTGCTGCTTTGATTTGGCCGCGAATAGGAGAAATTGGACTGTTTATTGGTCTATGTGTTTACGTTTGCTCGAGGAAGGTTTTTGTTTAAAAGTTTGTCGATTGAAGATGAAATTCACTCTAATTTCCTTAGAAATTTGGTTTGACAGTCTAGTTTTGATACATACACCAAATCAATTTGATTGATTAAGCCAACAATCACTAAAATTGAATCAAATTGTGAAACTGATTCATATAAGGAAGGGAATCAGGTTTCAAAATCCAATTTTCCAGCTTTTTACAATCTAGTCCTTGAATTTCTATGACTGTTTTGCTTAAACCCCTTATTTTTAAATTTATTAAATTTTGTCCTTGCATGCTTTGATTATTTCTAATTAGCCCCCTGACTTTTCTAGTTCTATTATTTGAGTGCCCTTGAAGTTTCAAATTCAAATAATATGCCAAAAATTTAGGGTATTACAATATATATATATATAATATTATTTGTTATTTTAGTGCTTACTTTATAATAAATAAAGAATTGCTGAATTTTTTTAATTTTTGTAAAATAAAAATTTATTTACAAAAACATTTCCCCTTTACATTGCATTTCTACTTTTCTTCTTATTATTGCCCTCTCAATCCCACTCCTTTTTTTGTATTTTTCTAGACAAAAACAACATGAATAGTAATTTATTCAAACAAAAATTAACATGTCTAAATTTTTATTATGGTAGTATACTATTGAATAGACAGAGAAGTGAAGCTTTATTTCATTTTTGAAATCAAAAATGAAGAAAATTTAGTGATATATTTATATTTATGGCGCAATAAAGTTATTGACCTGAATAGTTTATTAAGTCTAAATTAATGATACAAAATGTTTAAATTCAAGTTCTTTGATTGTAATTTTTAATATTTTATATATTACATAATATTACACTTAGAAATCGATATAAAATAGAATATTAAATACTCACAAATTCATATTTATTTTTAAATAGAGCAGAAATCAAAAAAATTAGTTAATTGTTTTACTCTGGTACTATTAGTAATGATATAAGAACTATTGGATTAAACAACTTATTAAATTTGAATCATTGACCTAAAAATATTTAAACCCAAATTATTCACTAATAATTCTCAAAACATTATACACGACATACTATTGCACTCAAAAATTCATATAAAACTAAATATCACAATATTTTTTAAAAAATAAATTAAATTATTTGTGATATAATAATAATTAAAATGGACTAGAATAATAAAATAATATGAAATGCAGGTCGCACGTGCCACTGACTCACTGACTCTTTCTCTTTCCCCTTCCCCTTTTTATTTACTTTATTTTTAGAAAATCTCTCCCTTTTCTCTTGCGTGAGAGAAAATCTTCTCTTATTTTGCCAATTCCGATGTCGGTAGTAGTTCCCTTGTTCTTGAGGATAATGAAATTTCATGTATTAAAACAAATGCTATTTCGATGGCCTCACCTTATCAACTCCAAGTCTACCATGGCTCCTTATGTTAAAATATCCTAAATGTGAAGCACGTGGTACCAATCATTTACTTGTATAATGATGCCAAGCGGAGAAATGAAAAGAAAAAGACAATCAAGTCTGCATATTTGACTTTCTAACGCAGCTTGGGGCTACATATAATATGAATTATTTAATTTTTTAATTTATTTCAACGTATTTAATAATCAAGATAATTAACTTTTTAAAGAGAAAAATATGGTCAAAGAGTGATAAATTTTAATTTTATTAAAAATTTAAAATTTAAAAATTGAATTTTATAATATGAATTTGTTTATACCTTTCATTAAAAATAATAAGAAGTTCAAGTGAATATATATTCTCTCTGGACCTCATAAAAGCAGTGGTTCCTACGTGACGGCCTTCAATGGCACAGGTGAGCCAGCGGTAAACTTTTCTCCGTTTTCAAATTATATTCCAGATTAACTGATCACGACGCGTTCACATCTAATGAACTTTGACTCAGTTCACACGGATCCCCAAATTTTGTCCAGATTACCCCAAATTTATGATTTCACCCATTACAAACGTTCACATCTAATGTACTTTGACACACGGATCCCTAAATTTTATCCGGATTACCCCAAATTTATGACTTCACCTGTGACAAATCCATCTGCTTGCCAAGATGTTCAACAAACAAAATTCTACTGTTTAAAGCGATTGAATCAAAATTTAACTTAGTTTGTTTTGATTTTAAAAAAAATATAACTTGATTTAAATTTTAATATTTAATTAAATCATATAAATATAATAAAAAAGTTCTATCATATATATATATATATATATTTGATTGTATACTTTTTTCTTGTTATACTTTGTATTTATATATTTTTTTATAACAGATTTTTTTTTTCTTTAAGAGTAATTTTTATTAATATAATTCAAACTCTCTTATATATTATAAATACATTTACTGTATAATATGTAATTACTGTAATTAAATGATAGATGATGAATTTGTTGAAAAAAAATTAGATGTTTGAATTTTAGAAAAATTTGTTGAAATTTTTTAAAAATAATGAATTAATTCATTCAATTTTTACAAATTATAAATCCTAATTTGAAATAAAACCAAATCGTCAACTATAATTTAATTTAATTTCTAAAATTTATAAATTATAAAATATAACTTATTTTGAAATTGAATATTAAACTGAGTCAAACCTAATTGGAAACACCCTTATTGTTTAATATTATGCTTTTAATGATTATTAAAACCATAACTTGATCTGGCCCAACTTTAATCTATAAGGAAGGGGTTTATGACATGAAAAAAATTTTAAAAATATTTTTAATTTTTATATAACATGTTATCCAGTATTTTAAAGGACTAAAAAAGATGAAAAATATTACGTATAGTAGGACAAATGTTTATTAATTTGTTATCTTTTATTATATCATAATAAATATAATATGTAAGAAATTCGTATCTTAATGAACAAGGACCTATTATCTTAATTTATGTGAGATTATAAATTCGTATTATTAATAAAATATTTTTAAAATCTATTAAAAACATTTAACTTATTTTGGAGATGTTTTTATTAAAAAAGTTTTTATAATTAATTTTAATTTTATCAAAAATGTTTCCACCCCAACTTCATTTTCGCTTAAATAGTTTTGCTAAAAATAAAGTAATTGGCTATTTTTTATTAATTATTTTAAACTAATTTGGGGGCACACCACATCTGGGCTACTCGTTTTGATTTTTAATGATACACACACATACACGCTATTTGATTATATATTTTTGTTATATTTTATATTTATATTTTTTCTAAAATTAGATTACTTTTTTTTATTAGAGAGTAATTTTTATTAATATAATTCAAATTCTCATATACATTATAAATATATTTATTATATAATGTATAACTAATGTGATTTAGTGATAAATAATGAAATTGTTAAATTAAATATGTTAACAAAAAATTTAGATGTTTGATTTTTAGAAAAATCTGTTGAAATTTTATAAAAATAATGAATTAATTTATTCAATTTTTACAAATCACATATTCTAATTTGAAATAAAACCAAATTGTCAACTATAATTTAATTTGATTTTTAAAAATTATAAGTTATAAAATATGATTTATTTTAAATTTAAATATTAAACACAGTCAAATCTAATTATGAACACTCTTATTGTTTAATATCATGTTTTTAACGGGTATTAACAGTCTAACTTGATCTAGCCCAACTTTAATCTATAAAAAGGGGGTTTAAGACATGAAAAAATTAAAATTATATTTTAAATTATTATATAACCAGTTAATCAGTATCTTAATGGACTAAAGAAGATGAAAAATATTATGTATAATAGGACAAATATTTATTACTTTCTTATCTTTTATTATATCATAATAAATATAATATATAAATATTCAATTTTTAAATTAAACTATATATATACATATATAAATATAAAATTTATTCAAATATCAATAACTCCTCTCCTTCCCTATTCTCCACTCAACTCTTATAAAAAATATTAAACATGTGGTGATAAATAAAAAGAAGAAAAGATAAAAATAGAATGCTAACTGATCGATGTGTTTGATATTAAGTACTGTTTTAGTAAAACAATATTGTTAGATAATTGATATATAGACAGTAAAATAATACCGTTAAATAATTAATACATTGGATAATATCTCAACAAATTTTTATTTTAATATCCTACGTATCAATCGCGTAACAATGTTACTTTACTTAGACAATATCTAGTATTATTGTCACTGTCACTTATCTATCATAACTTAATTCACATGTTTGTGTTGTGATGGCTGTCATGACTCGGAAAGTTGGATTCGTGACTGGCGCTAGGGTTAGAATAGTCCCAACCCCGCAAGTCTCAAATACTCAGAATTATAACAGAACAAAATAACCTAGCTTGATACAATGCCCACAGTCTGATACAAACATCCGAAAATCAAATACAATCATCAACATAAAAAAAAAAAAAAAAAAAAAAAAAAAAAAAAAAAATCTTTAAACTCAATTTCTGTCTATGCTAACTAAAACAAATTAACACAACAGGAAGGAACACTAACTAGCTACTACACTCGGAAACCAAATCCGTTGGAATCACAGATCGAGATCAACAACTCTTCTTACATAACAGAATCGGTCGGAAGTACAGAACCTGAGTTTGGAAAAATTAAGGGATGAGTTTGACGACCCAGTGAATAGTGACGCATATTTACATGACAAAGGACGTACATATATCAAATATTTTGATCACAAAACATAATATTTAAGGTTATAAGCTTATAATGTTTGAAACAGAATTACACTGATTCAATTGTTAACAGAAATCAAGAGATGGCATCCTTGGTGCCCAGATACACATATACACATATAACAGGCGAGAATCACAGGCAGGACTCATAGGCGGGAATAAAACCACCATCCCTGCTTACCATCATCCCCGCTGATCTCAAACAGACTTAACATATCAGGCAGAAACAGGACGGCAACCTCACGATTCACCGTAACAGAACATGAATCAGTTTTAAGAATTTCAATATTTCAAACATAGCAGAATTCAGTAGTTCAAGAAATTTCCAAACAAATCAGAAAATTTCATATACGTCCCTTGTAAGCTTTTTATAATATATAAAATTTCAATTTCGAAATAACTGAATTTATAAACAATTTATGCAAAAACTCATTATTTAACAAATGCAGTAAACAATGGAGCATATAAATACGTATTACTACTCACAAACACTAGAGAGTTGCGAAACCCGAACTTCAGAGCTTCGGCTTCACAAGAATCGATCACTCAATCTAGAATAATCAAAAGTTTTATTTCAGAATATAACTCGTCTCATAGTTTACTTAAATTCAAATTTCCATCAGAGCAGTACTATTCTTTTAGGTTTTCGTGTTCAATCTCACATTGAGAATTTTTAAAGTCCCGAACCGATCGCATAATTCATATTCGAAGTCTTAAATCCTTGAACTGGGTTTATAAAATAATAACTTGTCTAATTATCCTTTAAACCAAACATTAAAGTACTAAACTGGACTTGAACCGGTCACTAAAAGGTTGAACCGACCATTTTTCTATTTTCTAGAAATTTTCTAGTTATTTAATTAATTTCTAATATATGGATCTGGATCTCAGATCTGGATCCTGCTCCAAACCCATAACCCACAACCCATAAACAATTTTCTAGCCTGCCCAAACAAAATAAAATAACCCATCCTTGTTACAGATGGGCCAGTCCATGGCCCAACAAAACTCCAACCCATTACCAAGAAACCGGAACCCGTTGGGTTTAGAAAATCCAAATCCAAGGACTAACTCCCAATCTAAAACCCAAGTTTAGATCCATTTAGTCCGATCATAAAAATTCACATCAAATTCCAAAGCCAATATTAATTCAAAATTTTAAATTAACAAACCCGAAGCTAACCCTTACTTTAACTTGAAACAGGAACTCTTTTTTTTTTTTTCAAACCCAATTACCTTTCAATCACCTGAAACCCCAAACCCATATTTAATCACTTTGTCAACACCCCGTCCAGATTCTCAAGCATCTACTTTCAAATTTAAAATCCATAATTTAATATACCTCAACTTGTTCCCATTTGCTTTGTTTTAGTTTTTTGGTTTACAGTCGGTGTCGGATTAGCTAGTGGTCACTGTTGGTTTGCAGGAAAAGCAATCAGCAAAAATCTGCAACTATGTCAATCAGCCATGAGAATAAATCAGTGGCCCAAATGCCCAGCAACACAGCAAAACAAAAAAAAAAAAAAAAAAAATCAACCCCATCATATCGGCCAACTTAATATGGCCAGACCTGTAAGGGAACTGGGTCCCTTCCTCTTGACCCGCTTCTTACCTGAAACTGCCGAGACATTAAACCCAAACATTTGAATCTTACCTCAAATTGTTTCTTGCAATTTTTCTCCCAAGTTTGCTCGGAATGGTAAGGCGACAGTGACCAAGGGATTAATTGACTAATAGCCGGTTTAATTTGGGAGAAACAAGCTTGACTAACACGGTAATGGTGGACGGACAGCAACCCAGAAATCTATAAAATTGAATAACTTAGAGACCGAGTTTCGGAAAATTGGTCGAGGGTTCTTATTTCTCCTTATCCCTCGCACCCGATTATAAAAGGATTTTGATTCGAAAAATGTTTGAATAAATTGAATTTTGATGATTAATTGTCGCGGATTCATCCGTTACAAACGGTTTCAATAAAAATTTTCTAGATTTTGTAATTAAGTCCCCAGATTCTAGTTCTCATGCAAATTGGTCCCTGACAACTTTAATTTATTTTGTTCAGACCCTAGAAGTTCCATTTATTTCATTCACACCCCCAATTTTCCTGATTCTTTCAATTACCTCCTTCACTATTAAATTAAAATTTAATTTTCCAAAAATTTGGGTTTTACAATGACTGTACACCTTGCAATACAAAAAAATGGATAAGGGTAGTACCTATGGATAAGGGTAGTACCTATATAATGGGCCAAATCCTATCATAACTTGATTGGCATGTTTGTGTTGTGATGGCTGTGCACCTTGAAATACAAAAAAATGGATAAGGGTAATACCTATCAAATGGGTCAAATCTGAAAAAAAAAAAAAAAAAAAAAAAAAAAAAGTAGCAATCCCCCCACCACAAGTTCTCTCTCTCTCTCTCTCTCTCTATATATATATATATATATATAATTATTTCTTAATATAACCATTCTTCTAAAGTTTTGATTTTTAGTGCTTATTTTATAATAAATAAAAAAT
Source organism: Thlaspi arvense (assembly GCA_911865555.2). NCBI lineage: Eukaryota > Viridiplantae > Streptophyta > Magnoliopsida > Brassicales > Brassicaceae > Thlaspi > Thlaspi arvense. The sequence goes on from CAJVSB020000301.1 coordinate 22,963, forward strand.
TGTTAAAATTTTTAAATATTTGTAAAATAAAAATTTATTTACAAAAATAATTTCTTACTTTATACTGCATCTCTACTTTTGTTCTCATTGTTGCCCTGAACATGAATAATAATAATAATAATAATAATAATAATAATAATAATAATATTGAAACCATCAAGAGCTTTCGTGATGCCCAAAATCTCCACATTTTTCTCCATTTATATGGCCAATCTTTGTTGAATTCGATCCACGGGTTAATTAAGCCACATGGACAACGTTGTTGCACTTCTGACTTTTTAAAATTTTGGCACAGATATTTTAATTTCTTTCACTTACTGACTGTGGAGATAAAGACAAAACGGATTTTGGATGTTTTCCTTTCATAATTGAAATAAATAGATTATTTATTAATATTTGCATGATGTAGATATTTTTAAAATAATTAAAATTATGAGATAAAAATTTTAAACGCTTGTTTCAAAATATTTAAATAGATAAATAATAAATGAATATGGGACCGTGAATATATTCCCCCCCCACCAATCACATAATCGCTCTGTCGGGATGGAGACGGATTAACATTTTGGACTCGATGTCAATTTGTACTCATGGAACCATATGCCTTATCACTTCCACGCACATTCTATGAGACACGTGTCCCTTAATTTTTCATATATTAAAAAATAATAATACCACAATTAAATATTAGCAAGTGGGGACCAATCATCCATGACATTTCAAAACAACCACAAGATCTTGGGGCATTTTGCAATTAAAATAACGTATCGCATCTGCCGTCCTTACTTTTTGGACTCCCGTTTCTCAATTGGTTTTTCCACAAGATTTAGATTGCGGACTTCGGTGCAAAGAGAGTTTCTGCAACAAATGTACATTACACCGAACCCCGAAAAAATATTATACACTCTTTTAATTTGCACCCTTGAAATAAAAAAAATGAGCAGCAACGCCTTGAAACAATGGCCAATTTTAGATTTTTTAGACTCTGTTTTGCTTGATTGAGTAGTAGATTTCTATTCGACTCAAAAGGAATAAGAAAAAGAAATTGTCTTCTTTTAGAGCTTAAAACAGAAGAACTACACGGGAGGGGGTTAAATGCTTCATGTGATACTTGGAACGGTTTAAGTGAAAAATTATAATGATATAGGGGGTTTAGTGTAATGTACCCCTAAAGGCTCGATGTGTGGATTCGTGTAACATTCCCCTAATCATTGAGGCTGGCTGTTTGCCCCATCATGAAAATAAAGAAATCTGATGCACAGGAAAAAGGAAAAAGAAAATACGGGCAATTTGCTATAATAAAAAAAAAAAAGTAAATTCAATAATCCCATGAAACTAGTATATAAAGGAGGTAAGGCAGGGAAGTTGAAAGCAGAAGTGGGTGGGCATGGCATCAAGAAGGCTTCTTGCTCTAAGCCTCTTTGTGCTTGTCAATGCCTTGGCCACCACTCAGCTAGCTCATGCAGCCAAACCTCATTCCATCTCCTACTACAATCGTACCAGCTTCCCTTCTGATTTCCTCTTCGGAACTGCCTCCGCAGCCTACCAGGTATATTTGCTTTCAACACTTAGCTTAAAGTAAGCTGAGTTTGAGGGGGAAAAAAGGAGACTAACTCAACTTAATTCAGACTTATTTCATCTCTAGACATACCCATTTGCATCTAAAAAAACTCATGAATAACTTGTTGGATATTAATGTCAGTATGAAGGTGCTGCATTCGAATATGGGAAAGGACCTAGCATATGGGATAATTTTACTCACCAGTATCCAGGTAGCCCTGCTTCCTGTCTAATCTTAGAATTAACCCCTTAATTTTTGATTAATTACTTTATTATTATTACTTTGTTCAAAGGTGGCCTAACAGTTCCTCCAATCTGACTTTTGCAGAGAAAACTAACGGCGAAAACGGTGACGTAGCTACTGACTTTTACCACCGTTATAAGGTAACGGATTTACATAAATGCGCACGTGCACGATAAAAAGAAAAAAAAAATTGCAAATAAAGATAAAAAAAGAAAATTTTAATCAAGTCCTCTGCATCGAGATGCGGGAGTGGGCCATAAAATCCAACGATACCCTGATGAATTCAATGTAACTTTTCATAATATTATGGGAAAGTTTCATTTTTACCCCAAAAAGTAAACTAAATGATTTTCTGCCCACTCTTAAGTATGTGATTTGGTAATAATTAACTCATGTATGCAAAATATGTAAACAGGGTGACACCCAGATAATGAAGTTCATGGGGATGAATGCTTTCAGATTCTCCATTTCATGGTCTCGGATAATACCAAGTAAGTATTATTATTATTATTATTATTATTATTATTATTATTATTATTATTATTATTATTAAATTAACTTCACTCCCATTTTGAAAGCTTTCAAAATAAATATACAAATAATACAAAATGATTTTGTCAATTTGTCGGATTCTCTCTCTCTCTCTCTCTCTCTCTATATATATATATATATATATATATATGAATGAGCTGTTAATTAAGAAGTTCTGTACTACAATGCGCTGTAAAGTGTTAGATATATATGAACAAGATTAATAATTTAGTTTTGTTCTAAGATTTACCCATTGATTTTCTAAACTGTGCAAATTCAAAATTTTTACTGTTCAGCTGGGAAGCTGAAGGATGGAGTGAACCCAAAAGGCATCCTTTTCTACAAGAGTCTCATCAATGACATCATTGCAAAAGGTTATATACTCTCCTCTTAGAGTTTTTATTTTTCTGGTCTTTCTTGTATTGCAGACCTGGAAAATATTAGGAATTTTTTTTGGTTGAAAATAAATGATGAATAAAATCGTTTGTCTGAGTTGTATATTTCAAACGAATTCACAGGGATGGTACCCATGGCGACCCTCTTCCACTGGGATCTTCCTCAAGGCCTAGAAGACGCATATGGCGGCTTTTTGAGCTCTAAAGTAGTGTAAGTGATGAACACTATGAAAGATGTTCACATCTTGGAATGCAGACAAGATAACAAGAGAAACAAATTATTTACTTCTGTCTCCCTTTCTCGAGTTATTAACAAATTAATATTTTGTTGTCAGGGCTGACTTCGCAGATTTTGCAGATCTTTGCTATAAACATTTTGGTGACCGAGTTAAATATTGGATTACATTAAATGAGCCATGGACTTTTTGCTGGCAAGGTTATGACATAGGCACATTGGCACCCGGCCGTTGTTCGGCATGGATGAACAGGAATTGCACCGGTGGAAATTCCGGAACTGAACCCTACATTGTTGGTCACAATATGCTCCTATCTCATGCGGCCGCTGTCAAAGTCTACAGGGATCGTTATCAGGTGGCAAAGAGTTGCAATATTAAATCATCTTCATCCTCCTCCTCCTCCTCCTCCTCCTCCTCTTCTTCTTCTTCTTCTTCTTCTTCTTTTAACAGTATCTTTTTTGTTGTGCGCTCTCAACCTTCCAATCAGGCTCTGGAAGTGCACTTTGCATTGCACTTATTTAACAATTGAGGCATCTCGCAGAAATATCAAAAGGGCAAGATCGGGATTACGTTAGTCTCCCATTGGTTCATTCCCTATCACAACACCACGGCCGACAGTGATGCAGCTCGGAGAGCCATTGATTTCATGTTGGGATGGTGAGTACTTCTTTACAACATTTCTTTGGTTTTGAACCGTTGCACGAGAAGGGTGATGAAATAACAATTGTTGGGATTTTAACAGGTTTATGACCCCAATACACTACGGGCATTACCCTAAAATCATGCAAAAAAACGTCGGTTCCCGGCTACCCAGCTTCACCGCTGCTGAAACGGTGATGGTGAATGGTTCTTATGATTTTCTAGGATTGAATTACTACACCAGCAATTATGCTGCCGACGTTAGCTATGTGAACCCTGTCAATCTCAGCTTTTCAACAGATAACCGCGCTAATCTTACAAGTATGTTTCAAATATTTCTGCTTTATCCTTGTAAATTTAAAGTACTTCTCTAATTCTTGGAAAACAGTTTGATTAAATATTTCTTCTTTTTGGGTTTTCCAGCGCACCGAGATGGGGTATCTATTGGAATACCGGTGAGTATGAATGCCCAAATGTTCTTATATAGCCTACCATGAAAGCACATGGTCTTTTGGTTGTTTGTATCAGGGTCTCAGTTTCGTTAACTTGTTTTGACTTTTTAAACCTTCATATATTTTCCGTTTTGTTCAATTTAACTGTAAGGGTATACTAGTAACCCAAAAGATTCATCTCAAATTTTACTTTAAGTCTGTAATTTTAGTTTTACTTCATAACCCTTTAACTTCCCTTCCACTTCAAGAACATAATGTCCTCTCTCTTTCCTTCAAAGCACAGCTCTTAATTTCTCATCGGATTACACAAATTCTTAAACATTAACTTTGGAAAATGATTCTGCAGGAGGGAGTAAACGATTTTTACGTCTACCCACAAGGATTAACAGATCTCCTACTCTACATAATGACCAAGTACCAAAATCCAACCGTCTACATTACCGAAAACGGTAGGGCAAATTGGTCACACAATTTGTCTTCTCCTTAACTAGGTTTCATGCGATTCAGCGAAGTTAAAGGACAATTATCTTCGTCTATTTTCAGGGATGGGTCAAGTTGACATCCACGAAGTGGAAAAAGGAGTCAACGATCCTCAGAGAGCAGTATTCTATGCCGACCATCTTAAAGCTGTTGAAACGGCCATGAAGTGAGTTTTTACTATTCAATTCTTACTGTGCTTTTATTTATCCAGCAGTTTAATATTTGGTACTAATCCTGCTAGTCATGACAGGGTGGGCGCGAACGTAAAAGGTTACATTGCATGGTCATTTTCAGACAACTTCGAATGGTCTTCTGGCTATAATCCAAGATTCGGCATTGTTTATATTGATTACAAGAAAAATCTTACGAGACACCTCAAACGTTCGGCATATTGGTTCAAGAAATTTTTGCTTGCTTAAACAATAAGCAGAATGTTGTGAGTTGGGTTGTGGCTTTCGGCTTTCAGATTTCGGCTTTTGGCACCTGTATCTTTCAAATAAATTACTGTCTTCAGGACAGTAAATGGCCGTGCATCCCCTTGGCTGTCCGTCCTCATTCCATAGAAAATATTATATTGTAGGGCTGCTGTGCAAAAATTAAATATGAAGAGGGCGTAAAAACTAAATATTAGAACTCCCTCCTACCTACCCAACCACCTGTGTCATATGGTTTTTGAATTTAAAATCATAGTTGATTAGCAAGCAATGTGAAACAATTTCTTTCTTTTGTTGTCTTCAATAATCACCAACTCCAATTTCCCATCCAACTTAGCATTTCTTTTTTTGAAATCAGAGATTTGCAATATCAGTCAAAGTCTCGTAAAAGAGGTGCATTAGTGCCGTCCATGAGTGGAGAGAGCAAGAATACGTGGTCATGGGTTAAAACATCTTTTTGAAGGATATATTTTATGGAAAGTTTAAATAAATTTAGATTAAATGAATTGATAAGAGGTGAATTTGATCATTCCAACAACAAAAGGCTCAACCAATGATAGAGATAAAGCGTATACAATACTGGATTTAGACGAATGTATTCGATACTAAGTCCGAATATCGTAAATTAATCCCATTAAATACCTGACACTATTGCATATTTTCTAGGGAAATTACAACTTTACTCCCAGTTGCCAGACAAAAAGCAGGCTGCCTTCATTTATCTTCCTCTGGGGTGTTTCATTGTAGGGCCACTTTGATCCATGATGAATTGCTCAGCCTTGCGCGCCATGCTGGGTTCAAACAAAAAGAATTGCAGCTTTATTCCCACTTGCCTGTCAACTAGCAATTGGGTTTGATGGCGGGTGTTGCCTCAGTGAGGCAGCACCTTTAAATCATTGACATGTGGGGTAACTGCCTAGCAGATTTTTATTTTACTGTACATGTGTCAATGATCCAACAGTCACCCAACTAGTAGGCTGCTTTCATTTATTTCTCGCTCTAGGGTGAGTGTTAATACGTAGAGTTCAAATGAACTCAGAATAAACAAGTTGCTTTGAACCTTCGTCATGACATGGCCAACCTGCTTTGTGTATAATGTCTGTCGTTTCTCTTTTTTTATCTTGCCATCCCACTCTTGTACCCTTTAACCATCTGATCTTCAGCGTTTTAAAAGTTGAATAGGACTAACTAGTTCGGCCTGTTCAACTATAAATTTGTCTAAAAAATGGTTCAGACGATATTCTAAAATTAAAATATATTTAAACTAGTTAAATTCAATCAAAATTGATCAAATCGGCTAGTTTTAACAATTTTTAAAAACTAGTTCAAAGCAAAACCCCCCTAACCTAGGCCTCTCCCCTCTTTCCTCCTTGGAAATTGCCACTCATCAAAAGAGTTGGTTCAAATCTCAAAAACACTCCTTCCCTGCACCTACCTCTCTCTCTCTCTCTCTCTCTCTCTCTCTCCTGGAAATTGCCGCCATTAGATTGGTTCAAATTTGAAATCAAGGCATATTTGTAATTTTAAAAAATTTTAATTTTAATTTTATTTAATTATGTTAAAAAAATTATATACAAGTGTATAAAAAATTTTAGAAAAATATTTTTAATAATTTTTTTTCAATATGTTTCATTTAATTTAACTATTGAAACAAATAAAAAAATTACAAAGAATATATAAATAGTAAAAATTAGATTCTCAAAAAAAAATTATTTTCCAAAATTTTTAATTAGAAGAGTGTGTGTGTGTGTGTAATTTTAATTTTGAAATGAACGGATAATAATAAAAATATTACACATGTAGCTTTGAGCATTGCACAAAATTTAAACAAAAATATACTATTTGATTATACTTAATTTATTGAATTTTTAATTTAATTTTAATTTTTTTATTATCAATTAATTTGATTGACGATTAATCTCATTGAATTGTGACCTGATTAACTTAATGATTTGACCACCAGTCCAAACTTTAAAACATTTCTAATTTTACCACATAATTGTCCTTGGCGCCTACATCTGATTGATTGCCGATTGCATGAACAATAACAAAGATTCAAAGTATTCCACTTTATTCTTTTCCCTTTGTACCTCTCATCTAAGGATGCGTCCTTTCCCTTGTCTCATATTCTAACTTTGAGTCCACATTTTACTCCAATTAAACTTCCCTTGGTTTGTTATAAACTTTCAAAATGACAAATAAAGGTTTCACCAACCCTCGGATGAATCTGTTGACTTTTGCTTTTTCATCAGTTACCAACTACAATGTATATCAGGAAAGATAATTGAAGCAAGTATTGTAATCCGGATTTGTCATGTCAAATGTTTGCTGGAGACACTCAAACTTTACTGGCAGTTAATCTCTCTTATTTGCTAATAGAAATCTATTCATAAATGCACTAACAAATTCTTCTTAGGTCATCGGTGCCTCCTCTTTAGGTCTCTCAAATAATGTGGTATTATACCAAAACTGAGCCAAATCGTGCAATTTGCATGTAACTAATTCCATGTACCTAGGATTGGAATACTTTATCATCTCGAATATGATCTCCATCTAATCTATAAAGCATTGTAGATCTTTGGTAGTCCTTCATTCGTAGAAGGTAGGTGGTTTGAGCCTAAGAAAGTCTTGAACCTAATTCTTAAGGTTGGTCATGTCACATTCCAACCAAGTGGTCATGTATAACTTGCATCCCTGCATTGCATATTCATACATCACCTTATAACTTCATGTATATCATCTTTACATGCATTATATAAATACTAGCGATCTTAGAATTAAGTGAGGATTTATATAAAATTTTAATTATGAAAAAAAGAGAGAAAAGAATAATTAAGGGATTTTAGAAAGTTTATATAATATAATGGAAAAAAATGAAATATTTAAATAAATCATAATGAGATTCTTAAAGTAAAACTCTAAGAATTTGACACTTAAGAAACTAAGACAAATAGTTTTTAAACTAATTATGTAAATAGGTTGCTTAAATTACAGGATATGTATAAAGATATTAATGGCGAGAGGGGAATTTGAAATTTTAATAATTGAGGGCTTTCTTGTAATTTTCTTTAAAAAGGGGTGCTTCATATACGTAGAAGTAGCTTGCATATGTTCCAGACCTATCTGGACAGCCCATGTAAGAGAGAAAATAGAAGAGAAAAAGAAAGAAGAAAGAGAGAGAAGGAAGAAGAGGGGGAAGAAAGGTAAGAAAAACCTATATGCTTCTAGATTTTACTTGTATTTTGTGAGATTCTTATATATTTTGGATTTGCTTCTTTTTAATCTCATCTAAATAACTTGAAATCATGTAGAATTTGCTGCAACTCTGCTAAACCTTTGCTGGAAAAGCTGAAAGTTTGAAGAAGCAAAAATTTCATGGTTTTGTTACTCTTAAGGAGTTGTTGAAAACTTGTTTTGCTGTGAGAAATTTTTAAATTTCTATGGTTGGATTTGGAGTTCTATTACTGTATATGATGCTGGAAAAACAAGGGGAAACAAGGGAGGTGGTGTAAGAGAGGAGGAAAGAGGAGATGAAGCAAGAAAGATAAAGAAAACAAAGCTAGAAACTGGAATTGGAGAGGAGGTCGAGCAGAAAATTTTTCTGCAGGGAAGCTTGTTGGGCTGAATTTTCAGGGGGGGTTAGAGTGAGTTAAAAATTAAGTTTAAAGTGTAGTTTAGATGATGATCAACCTAACTTAAGAAATGAATTGGAAGAAGACACAAGTTAAGCTCAAATTATACAAAACTCAAGTGGTAAAGTCATGAAGTTGTGCAAAAAAAAACTGCAAACCAGAAAAAAATTTTGCAGTTAAAAATTCTGTAGGGTCTTATGGGTTGCACGAAATTTTTAGGAGATGGAGTGAGTCTAAAACCAGGTTTAATGGTTAGCTTAGATGGTGGTTAATCCAACTTGAAAAGGAAAATTTAGGAAATTAAGAATTTACCTCGAAATCATGCATAGTTCAATTAGTCAACAAGAGAGGATGTGCAGGAAAATTTTTGACAGAAAATTTCTGCAACTTATCTATGTTAGCTGAATCATTTTAGAGGGAAAATTCTATTCTAAACCAAGCTAGATAAGTGGTTTAAGAGATGGACAATCTAATTTAGTAAAAAAGCATTAAGAAAGACCCAAATTTGACATAATAACTAAATTCACCCAACTAAAAAAATCTTACTATAAGTGTAGAAAATTCTTCAAAAAAAAATTCTGATTTTGAAAGAGAACTTTGGGGGAGTGGCAAGCCTCATATGGGGCATGAGATAGAGAATATTAGATTTACCATATTGAGAGAGAATATTAGATTTACCATATTGAGATCCGTAGTCGGTCAAACACCATGGTTAGCATATTGCAAAATAAACCATTCAATACTCTGCCTACCAATCGTGCCCTGGTCTTGATAGGTTGGAACCAGTTGGAAAAAAAAAAAAAAAGAAAAAAGAATTGAAACTATCAAGAGCTTTCGTGATGCCCAAAAATTTCCACATTTTTCTCCATTTATATTGCAAATCTTCGTTGAAATTCGACGGCCACGGGTTAAGCCACATGGTTAACGTTGATGCATTTCTGACTTTTTAAAATTTTGGCGCAGATATTTTAATTTCTTTCACTTTACCGACAACCATACGAAGGTAAAGACAAAACGGATTTTGGATGCTTTCCTTTCATAATTGAAATAAATAGATTATTTATTAATTTTTGCACGATGTAGATATTTTTAAAAATAATTAAAATTATGAGATGAAAAATTTAAATACTTATTTCAAAATATTTAAAAAAATAAATAATAAATGAATATGAAATCGTGAATATTTATAATAGAAATATTATAATATTTCTTACTAAAACATTTCACATTCTTGTCAAATTATAATTTATATTTATTTTCAAATAGGATAGAAATCGAAACAGATCCTACAATTGTTATGTTTCGATTTTATTTATGACAATCTAAGAATTATTACACTAGACAATTGTTGAGTGTAAATCACTGACTCAAAAGTATTAAATTTAAATTATTTAATTTAAAACTTTATATATCACGTATTATTATACTTAAAAATTAATATAAGTTAAGATATGACAATATTTTTTAAAGAAATTAAACTATTTGTGATATAATCATAATTAAAATGAACTAGAATTAAAAAAATAAAAATAATATGAAATGGGAGTCGCACGTGCCACTCTCTCACCGACCCTCCTTCCCTTCCCCTTTTTATATTTACTTTACTTCATTTTTAGTAAATCTCTCTGTTTTTTTCTTTCTGCGTCATAGAAAATCTTCCCGTATTTTTTGTAACCACAAAAAAAAAAAAAAATTCTACCCGCGTTTTGCACATTCCAAAGTCCGTTGTTCTTTCCTTGTTTTGAAGGGTCATGTGACGTGATGGACCCTTTGAAGTGACTGTACACACATCACCGGAAAATGCACGGAAATTTAGTTGTTTTAAAAAAAACATAAATGAACAAGGACCTATTATCTTAATTTATATGAAATTATAAATTCGTATTATTAATAAAATATTTTTAAAATTTATTAAAAATATTTAATTTATTTTGGAGATGTTTAGTATTTAAAAGGTTTTTATAAATGATTTTAATTTTATTGAAAATGTTTCCACCCCCAGCTTCATTGTCGCTCAAATAGTTTTGCTAAAAAAAAAGTAATTGATTATTTTTTATTAATTATTATTAAACTAATTTGGAGGCACACTACGTTTGGATTACTCGTTTTGATTTTTAGTGATATATATATATATATATACACACACACATCATTTGATTATATATTTTTTTGTTATATTTTATATTTATATTTTTTCTAACAACAAATTATTTTTCTTTATTAGAAAGTAATTTTTATTAATATAATTCAAATTCTTATATATATTATAAATATATTTATTATATAACGCATAATTAATGTAATTTGGTGATAAATAATGAATTTGTTAAATTAATTATGTTGAAAAAAAATTAGATATTTGATTTAGAAAAATTTGTTGAAATTTTACAAAATAATGAATTAATTCATTCAATTTTTATAAATTACAAATCTAATTTAAAATAAAATCAAATCGTCAACTATAATTTATTTTGATTTCTAAGAATTATAAGTTATAAATATAATTTATTTTAAATTTAAATATTAAACTCCGCGAAATCTAACTGTGAACACTCTTATTGTTTAATATCATGCTTTAATGAGTATTAAAAGCCTAACTTGATCCAACCCAATTTAATCTATAAGAAGGGGGTTTAAGACATGAAAAAATTAAAATTATATTTTTAATTTTTATATAACTAATTAATTATTATCTTGACGGACTAAAGAAGATGAAAAATATTATTTATAATAGGACAAAAATTTATTACTTTCTTATCTTTTATTATATCATAATAAGTATAATATGCAAATATTCAATTTTTAAAGTAAACAATATATATACATATATAAATATAAAATTTATTCAAATATTAATAACTCCTCTCCTTCCTTATTCTCCACTCAACTATTAAAAAAAATTATTAAACTTGTGGTAATAAATAAAAAGAAGAAAAGGTAAAAATAGAATGCTAACTGATTGGTGTATTTGATAGTATTATTTCAGTGAGGCAATACCAGTAGACAATTCATACATAGGACAGTATCTTAATAAATTTTTATTTTTATATCCATGTATCAATCATGTAACAATGTCAACATCTGGCATTAAATTCACCCTTAGTGGCATTAAATTCACCCTTAGTGACTTATCATAACTTGATTGACATGTTTGTGTTGTGATGGCTATACACCTTGAAGTACAAAAAAATGGATAAGGGCATTACTTATCAAATGGACCAAATATGAAAAAAAAAAAAAAAAAGGTAGCAATTCTTAGGGGTATTCAACAAATCGAATCAAACTGATTAAACCATATAAACTGAATCAAAACGTATGAAACTGAACCAAATCATAGAGTGTGGCTTAGTTTGAATTTGAAATTTGGACAAACCATATAAATTGAACTAAATCATATAATTTATATATATACAAAATTAAAAATCTTATCTTTATATATATAATATTTTTTTATTACTTGACTGTATATTTCTTTTTTATTATCTTTTATATTTATATTTATTTCAATAATTGATTATTTTTCTTTTTTAGAGTATAATTTCTATTAGTAATAGTGAAATTTTGTAAAATGGTATAAATATATTTATTATAAAATATATAACTATTATAGTTAATTAATAAATAATAAATTTATTAAGTTAAACATGTTGGGGAAAAAATGGATGACTAATTTTTAGGAAAACTCTGTTAAAATTTTTATAAAAATTTATTTTGTAAATCACAAACTGTGGTTTAAAACTGAACCAAACCTAAACTACAGGTCGGTTTGGTTTATGAAAATTTCAAACCGTAAAGTATGATTTGGTTTGAATTTGAGTATCAAATCGCACCAAACCGAACCGTGAACACCCCTAGCAATCCCCACCACACACACACACACACACTCTCTCTCTCTCTCTCTCTCTCTCTCTATATATATATATATATAATTATTTCTCAATATAACCATTCTTCTACATTTTTTTTTTAGTGCTTATCTTATAATAAATAAAAAAATTGTTAAAATTTTTAAATATTTGTAAAATAAAAATTTATTTACAAAAATAATTTCTCACTTTATACTGCATTTCTACTTTTCTTCTCATTGTCGCCCTCTCCGTTCCACTCCTTTTTTTTTTCTAGACAAAAATATTAATTTATTCAAACAAAAATTAACATGTGTAAATTATTATTATGGTCGTACATTATTGAATAGACAGAGAACATAAGCTCTATTTCATTGCTGAAATTAACGGAAAAAATAAAGATAATTTAAATAACAAGTTAATATTTGTAATAGAACTGAAAGTTATTAGCATGAATAGTTTATTGGATTTAAGTTACTGGCCTAAAATGTTAAAATATAAAGTATTTAATAGTAATTTTAAGTTTCTTATATACTATGTTTTGTCATACTCATATATCAATTTGAGATGAAATATTACAATATCTTTTACTTAAATACTTGAAATTCTCGTCAAGTCGGAATTCGTATTATTAATCAAACACATGGAAATTTAATTGTTTTAAATAAAAACATAAATGAACAAGGACCTATCATCTTAATTTAGTTGAAATTATATATTCATATTATTAATAAAATATTTTTAAAATTTATTGAAAATATTTAATTTATTTTGGAGATGTTTAGTATTAAAAAGGTTTCTATAAATGATTTCAATATTACCGAAAATTTTTCTACCCCAAACTTCATTGTCCCTCGAATAGTTTTGCTAAAAATAAAGTAATTGGTTGTCTTTTATTAATTATTATTAAACTAATTTGGGGGCACACCACATCTGGACTACTCGTTAAGATATGAAGGGTGTAAATTTTTTCTAAAAATTAATTAAATAATTAAAAAATTTTAAATTATTTTTGACAAAATAAATCATTGAACTTAATTAAAATAAAAATATAATGACCGTCCCAACTGTACATGGTGTAACATGTGTGTCTTAAGTTATGTTTATCTGGTTCACAATTTATTTTATTTTTTATTTTGTCAAATTGAACTATTAATTTCAAAATAAATTATTCAATTTCTTTATTGTCAAATTAAAATTTTAAAAGTTCTTAAAGCTTTAAAAACACAATTTGAAGCACCAATAGGCATTATAAATTATCAATAAATTAGTAAATACAAGTTATTTCTATTTTTATCTATTTTACATTCTAATCCTCTATGAAATTTTAAAGTAAAATTTCATAATTTTAAAAAATTTAAAATAATAAAATTTTATTATAGCATTTTTATCATACACTTTAACACAACAGATAAGGAAAAAGTGGAAATGGAAAGGACAGGTAAGTGGCGGGGGAGTGCTGGCACAGGTTTACTTGACCTTTGGTGTGCACCCACTGGGCAGCACACCCAAAGTCAAGTTCACCGCTGACACGATAGGATAGGCCATGCAGCAATCAGACAGACGGACGTGTCAGTAATCTTTTAAGACCGAAAGAGCTTTCGCTTTCTGCTATTCTTTGTCCATTTCCCACGGTCACCCTAAAATTGTGAAAAACAAGGAGAAAAAAACAAAACCACAGTCGACCAAAGAACAAACATAATAATATCACAGTGTGGCCAGAAGTAGAGGTTGTTTGGCAAGGGCGCTCAACTAGGACATGGCAAAGCTCAAGATACTCATTCTCACCAATCAAAACCTTAGAATTATGACAACGTCCGAGTGGGAGTGTAAAAAGTTACTTGAATAACTTAGACCTTGTTTGGTTCACACGTGATTAGAATTATGATTTCAATTTGAAGTCAAATTTTTAGAAAATTTATTTGCTTAACTTACGAATCAAGTCACATGACTAGAGTCATTAATTCTAAATTTTCAAAATTTGGAGTCAACTTCGAATGGTACAACTCTATTTTCTCAGTTACTAACCCACCACCATCGGTCACCGCCACTAGTGGCCACCCACCACTGGCATCAGTCACCAACCATGAAATTAAACGTTCTGGCAATTCCTTAATTTACTGATATACAAATATACAGGTTTACTATGTTAGTTCAACATGATAGTCTAACTTCTACTATTTGGGAATATAGTTTAGGGTATACCCAATCTAACACCTACTGCCGTTAGTTACAATGTTCTATCAATCCAAAACTCTTTTAAAATAATTTTTCAATAATAAAAAGAAATTTGTAGTTACAAACGTAAATAGTGTCAAAAACACAATATTAGATAATTTTTCAAAACAAATCTAATAATTACATGCATGTCTCTTATTATTCATTTATAATAGTTTAATTCAATTTTCAAGAATCAGGTATATACCAAAATAAAGCATGTAAAATCAAATTTTATAACAATTATAGAAAATAATAAATGCTCATAAATGCATGTTATTACTCATAGAACTAATGAAAATTAAGCAATCTGATCTTCAGTGATATGGACTCAACAAGAACTGTGAAAAGAATCTAAAATCATAAAAGTAATAAAAATATCTATTTTAGGTTTTTAATGCATTAAGAAATGAATTAATATAAGTTTTCAATATAACCGAAGTACAATTCTAGGTTGTCGTGCTCGAAACTCATATCAAGGATACTAAAGTCCCGAATCGATCTCAAGTACTGAAGTCTTGAATTGGTCTTATAAAACATAAAACTAGTTTATTTAACCTTTAAACTAATCATTAAAGTACTAAATTGGCTTGAACCGATCGCTAGGTTGTTGAACCAACCATGATTGGGCCATTAAATCACTGAACCAACATTGAACTGGCTTGGAAAGTATTAAATCGGTCATGAACTGGCCTCTAATACAATGAGTCGATCATGAACTGTCCTCTAATACAATAAACCGATCCTAAACCAGGTTGTAAAACACTGAACCGGATTTATAACACACTAAACTAACCATATATGCACCAAACTGGTATGTAATTTACTGAACCAATACAATATGTCACTGAATTGATGGTTAAAAAACCCTAATTTAGTGTTTTAAGCATTGAACTAGTTGTTTTAAGCCTAAGCTAGTATTAAACCGGTTGGTTATGTGTTGAGTTAACCTATTATGCCTTGAACCGAAAGTAAACCAATGGTCAGGGCCCTGAACTAGCTAATTTTTCAAAATTTTCTTTTATTTATTCATTTATTTGTCTATTTATGTTTTTATTTATTCAGATACAAAACTCGAATCTAATTTTTTATCCAATCCCGGTTTCAACAAATAGGCCCAATTTGATTTGGGCCTAGTCTAATATGGAGTCTAGCCCAATAACTTGTATGGACCAAGCCTAATTGGCCTAGCCAAATCCAAAACCCATAATCCTTAATCCAGACTCAACGCAAAGAGTCGAGTCACCAGCAGACTCGAGTCCTTCTCGAGCTCGTCATCCTAACCGAGAATTGTTAGAAAATTGACAAATCTGTTACCTAGTGAAATTTCCACTACAGGAAAAGTTGAATTTTTGACAGACACGATAACCATTGCTTTTCCAACGAATTTTCCAATGGAAATCCCTTGGAAATATTTCTGACGAAAAAGTCTAATGGAAAGGTAAAAATTTCGATGGAAAAAATATTTATGATGGATTTTCGATGGAAATATTTCATCAAAAAATGATTTTAATTTTTTTAAAAAATTAAATATAAAATATTTTAAAATGATAATTTAATATTTGTTTCCTACATAAATATGTGTTGGAAACAATTTTTTTCAATTTATTTTGTATTTTTCCAACAAATGAAATCATCAGAAAAATAAATTCAAAAAAATTATCTTAATATTCTATTTCCAACATAATAATCCATCAAAAATAATTTTTTTTCAAATTTTTTTATACTTTTCTAATGGATAGCACCATCAAAAATGAATTTAAAAAATTATTTTAATATTTATTTCCAACTGATATTTTCATCAAAAACAAATCTTTTTCAAATTTTATTACATTTCAAACCACCCACCTTCTCTCTCTTTCTCATCCCCCCCCCTTTCACCCATTTCCCACCCCTCCCCCTCTCTCTTCCCCTTTTTCAAACCCCCCACTCCCCACCTCTATCTCTTCCATTTAATTTTTATTTTATATAATTATATTAAAAATGAATATATTAATTGACACTAGTTTAAGTATAAAAAACTTACACCATTAATTTGATCAAAATTAATAAATGATATTAATTAATATTTTTTAAAAAATAGCTGTAAATTAGTTATTAAAAAATAGCTATAATTAAAAAGAAATATAATTGTAAATTAATTATTGAAAAATAGATATAATTAATCTCATCTGTTGATTTTGACCAAATCAACGATGTATGATTTGGTATAAATTTTTTTACACTTACACTGATGTCAGTTGATCTCTTCTCTTAAAAAATATATACAAGTATATAAAAAATTTTAAAAATATTTTAAATAATTTTTTACAATGTATTTCATTAACTTTAAATATTAAAAAATAAAAAATTAAAATAAATATAAAAATAGTAAAATTGGATTCTCAAAAGGATTATTTCTTAAAATTTTTAATTAAAATAGATTAAAAAATATATATTCATATTGTCATGTCACTTCGGTGTTGTTCTCTTTTAACCTAAAAAATATATATTTTTAAAATTGAGATATACTTTTAGAACATAATATTTTAGAGGCAATTGAGATTCTATTCTTTTAACATGTGTTTTTGAGACATATTTCTAAAATTGTGTAATTTTTTATATTATTTTTCAGCAAGAGTCTATGTGAAAATATTAGAATATTGGAGGCTAAAATAAAGAAGATAATAAATTAAGCAATCTATATAGAGATTGAATTGATAAAATTAAAACATATAGAATTAAAGTAAAGAGGGATTAAAAGATCATGGATTAAATTGAATATATATATATATATATATGAAGAAAATAATTAGCACTAGTGTAAGTATAAAAATACTAATACAAAATATTACATTATTGATTTGGTCAAAATTAATGGATAAAATTAATTATAATTATTTTCCACTATATTAATTTATAGTTATCTTTCTTTCCAAAATATTAATTAATCTAATCTATCAAATTTAACCAAATCAACAATATAAGACTTGGTGTAAGTATTTTATACTTATACTAGTGTCAATTGATTCCTTTTCATATATAGTAAAATATGTTATATATAATTGAATTTTTTTAATATAACTAAAGTAACTTGCTTTAAAAATTGAGTATAATTTAAAGGTTGTGCTTATTTTGAAGAGTAAATACTTCAGTGGTTGTAATATGTACTCTTAAAACAGATTTAAAAATTTAGTTTAAAAGAATAATGTTTATGAGATTTAGGTTTCAAATATACAAGTGTGTGTATCTACAAGTGTAAGGAACGGCACCTAAATATTTTAAATTTGTCTACAAAAGGATAGGGATGCCATGCATTGTAATACCCCAATTTAGGGATAATTAGAGGGCCTATTTGAAAGGAACAAAAGATTGAGGGACTTAATTGAAAGTGTTAAAGGCATAATTGAAGTAATCAAAACTTGCAAGGCCCGAATAGAATTAA
This sequence comes from Thlaspi arvense, assembly GCA_911865555.2. Lineage (NCBI taxonomy): Eukaryota > Viridiplantae > Streptophyta > Magnoliopsida > Brassicales > Brassicaceae > Thlaspi > Thlaspi arvense. Next base: position 41,052 of record CAJVSB020000301.1, read on the forward strand.
TCAAGAGGTGTCAAGGACTCACATGAACAAAAAAGATAAATTGGGGGGCCAAATCTCAAGATCCCGAAGATAGGATCCCAAAAATCAACCAATTTCCTTCCAATAAATCGATCGCGCAATCTAGCTTGACTTCAGTGATTAGCTTGACAAATGTAATACCTCAAAATTGGGGTCAACTAAGAATTTAGAAACTTAAAAAGGGCTCAATTGAAAGAAATAAAATGTTTAGGGAACTAATTAGAATATTAGGGGATGTAATTGAACCAAGTGGAACCTTTAAGAACCAAAAATGATTGGGGTTGACAAGGATTGAATTGAACAGAATCAGGAAATTAAGGACCAAATTGCAAAAATCGCAAAACTAAATCCTGTTCTTCGCCCTTACTATTTTTGAAAACCCTAATTATCAAATTGATTTAATTGGAGACATATATGTGATTTAACCTCCATTGAATACATACATATATATATATATGTAAACCAAAGACATTAGAACAAAAACCTTAGTTTACTTTTAACAAAATTTCTCTATGAACTCACTAACACCCTCTGTCTAGTCCTGCCATTGATGACTGGATTTCAATTGAAAACTCAACATAGGATAGTAGTCTTTGGACAAATTGAGCCACCGTGTCATCGCCACTACTGACTTGGCTACCTCATCCATAATTATTCCATCGCTGTTGAGATTGAGGTTGATTAGTCATCCAACACAAGTACGCTATAAATTATTTTAAAGGAAAACCAAGTTTGGAAGAATAGATCTGAGAGGAGGCTCGAGTCTATAGATAACTTGGCTTCCTAAACGGGATCTAGGTTACTGGGTTGAGGGATTATGGCCATGGGATTTGGGTTTGTCAAATTAGACTAAGTTAGAGCCCAATCTAGTTAGGGTAGGAATTGGGGTGAGCTAATGTTGGACTGGGCCACAACTGGGCATGGACCGATGATTTTCTGGGTCATTTGGTTGGATTGTAACAAGATCCAAATCCAGGTTTAATAAACCCAATAATTAGGGTTTAGGCAATTTTAGAAAATCAACCAATTCGGGGGGTTTAGGAACTGGTTCAACACTAGTTTAAACAATTAATGGTCAATTCAATACTTAGATAGACCGTTTAATATTGATTAAGCTTAGTTCAAAATGATATATGTTTGGTTCTATAATTTAAAGGGTCGATTTAGGGGTCAGTTCAGTGCATTAGAGGTCAATTTAGTGTATTAGAGGGTAGTTCAAGGCCAGTTTAATACTATACAGGCCAATTCAATGACCAAATGGCTAGTTTATGACTGGTTCAATACCCTAGTGACTAGTTCAAGGCTAGTTTAGCACTTTAATGATGTGTTAGAAATTAAATAAACCAAATTTATGCCTTATGAGTCTGATTCAAGATTTTAGTATTTGGTTCATGACTTATTTGATTAATTCAAGACTTAATTGTCCCAAACTGTGTTTCGGGCACGAAAACCTAGAATGGTACTCATGATTTTAATTGAAAATTTATATTAATTTGATTCTTAGATGTATTAAGAACCTAAAATAAATATTTCTATTATTTTGGATTCTATGTTCAATTCTCGTCAAGCCTTTGTCACCGAATGTTAGATTGTTTGGCTTCCATCAGTTTTACGAGTAATAATGTGTATTTATGAGCATTTTCTATTTTTCATATATGTTATAAATCTTGATTTTATATAATACATTTGATATATATAATTAAATTTTGTTACAAAAGCATAACAAGGAACATGTATATAAAACTATTGATTTTATTTTGAGAAACTGTCCTATTTTGTTTTCCTGACACTATTTACATATGTGATTGAGAACTTTTATTTTCTGTTAAGACTATTTCCGTTTATTACTGAAAAAAACTGTTGGAAATGAGTTTCGAATTGTCAAAACACTGTAATTAACAGCAATAAACGTTAGATTGAGTGTACCTTGGACCATATCTCCGGTTAGCAGGGGTAATACTAGCCTATCATGTTTAATCAACATGGGAGACCTATATACTTTTATATTGGCAAACTAAGATGTCGTCTCCTAATTTCTATTATCCACTGACTATGAGGTCACTTCCTGATTTTTATTCTATTCTAGATCATAAGCTCCCTAAAATCTCTAAAAACTATAAAATTTTGTTTAACTATAAAGTTTTACGATATATCTGTTATATATGTCCTTTGTTCTCATGAATACATGTTATTATTCACTTGGTCTATCGACTCACCTCTTATTATTTTTCAAATTTAGAGTTTGATATCTTGGTGGATCTTGCTGCTTGAAAGGAGTTTGTTGTTCTTAATGTTTACTTTTCTGATCGTAGAAGTTAGTTATTTGATTTTAGTTCTTAAATAGTTTTTGGTTCCTAGATTTCTATAGTTAGCTCCATTGACTACAGACATGTTTTTTACTGATGTACTAACAGTTTAATTGAGATTTAAATTTAATTCATTTCTTTTATATGAAGTTTTGGTTTAGTAATTCTTAGATGTGTGATAGATACAATATATCTGTTAGACTTGTGGGATTAAGATTTATTTTAACTCTAGTACTGGTTACAGGTCTAATTGCTGGGTAATGACAAAGTTGGTATGAAAACTCTAAGTTATCTATGGTCAATGAAGCAATTGCTCCTCTATAGGGTCCCAATTTTGACTATGAGCCGACCATTCTAGTAGTCAAGCTGCTGTAAAAGGGCGACTAGGAGTCTTTCCAATTTTAATCGAAAATTTGATCTTATACTTGTTCTTACTCTTATCATTTCGTATTCCATTTGAAATCTTTTGATAGATGAATGTTCCGTACGAAAACTATATTCGAGATCCAGATAATGAGGATTCAGTAATTCCCGAGATACCACCAAACAAGTCACCCTTTCCTAAGATGCGACTAGATAGACAACCATTCATACCAGCATAAGGCAAAAGATATGGTGGAAACAAGGGTAGAGGAAGAGATTATGGGAGCACGACCAGTCAAGGTAGACAAAGCCTAAGGAGATTACTCGGCTTACAAAGACTTTAAATAGATTGGCCAGGTTCTACTTAGAATTCAAGAAACACAACAGATAATGATCATTTTGATAGAAAAGTTATTGGATCAAGGAAAGACTAGAACTTCGATGAACATAGGTCCTAGAATACAAGAGATCGAGTTAGACGGATAGCCAAGCTCGGTTTAGAAAACTCAGGAGATTCCACTAGGTACCGTGTAGGAATCGACATAGAGGAGAGTAGAGGTCTAGACAAATGCTAAGATAGTACAAGCAGTTTCGAGGCAATACCAACATGGGACCTGTCGCACCCCACCCTTCCTAAATTATCCATGCGAGCCATGACAGCGGGGCAATGGCCAACACCTCCCGGTGTCTAAAATCCGGTAGCATGTTAGTCACTATAACCCCTCGTCATATCTACTAGGGCAACTTAACCTGTAAAACTTGTAACCTGTAGCATTTATATGTAGAAATATACTACTAGGCAGTTAAATAATCTCACATTCTTAAACACATACTTTGCTTATGCAGTAGCCATAATAAATCACATACACAAACTAAGCATACCCTATGTAAATGATTAAACATCTACTGATAAACCCCAATAATAACAAAATGGTAAATAACATCCCAAAATACAATCCCTCTTTCTCTTCCTTACGATATGACTACAAAATTTACTACAAGATTGTATTATTACTAATCAGCCCCAAAAAGATCCTGCTGGCCCACCTCCACTAGTGTGATGTGAAACTAGGTGCGGATGCTTGACAAATGGTGATAAGCTGCTATGATCAATTTGACACTGCAAAAATAAAATAATATGAGAACTAAATTCCTAATGAGTGGCACATCGCCTAAACTTAGCAGAAACAGAGATGGTTTTATAATAATTTATAAATAAACATGGTTAAAAGCCTTAGCAATCAAGAAAATTCATGAGTAGAACATCACAAGAAGTCTGCTTTATTTTTTGAGTTCACCATAATATTCATAAAAATACAAAAGAGCATAAAAGAGGCATAACATCATTATCATGTACTACATAACATATACCTCTGATCGGATGTACACAATCGATAATGTCTAAGGGCAGTAAAACATAAAAGTAAAGTTTGGCCCATACTCGGGCAAAATATGTTAGGCGCTACTACACTGTGTATTCTACACCATGGGTCACCACTCTAGGTCAGACTGACACAATCTATGGTGTCTAAGACCTCACTGGGTCCAATGTCATAATTTAGACTGTAGATCTACCACTTGCCCCAGATGGCTGCTCAACATTCTCAGTCTAAGTGCCGAATCACCAAAATATTACAAAATCATAAAATTCACAATTATATTGGAATTCAGAACATAGACACTCTATTTCAATGTTTTCATAATAAAATACATTCATAGTCGATAAAACAATTTATAACTATCGTAATACATGCATTTTATTTAAAAAATTCTAAATTTAGAAGATATGCCACTCACAATGTAAATAAACTCTATAGATGACTAGTGAGATCCGTCCGACCATTATCAGGCTCGACTTAGTCTCCTTTTCCTACAAGTGGAGAAGATGCAAACATAAGTAAAGTAGGTATATGATGCAATGCATGCCAAAAGTTCTAGATGCTCTAAATTCTACTTGACTTTGGAATTGTGCTCTTACTTACTCTTCATGTTTTTATTTCTTTGAAAATCATCTTTAATCTCTTTATTAGGTTAATTATGCTTAGATTTTTAATTTCATTAAGAGCTCTTTAAAAGTCATAAATTATTTCTTCAATATCTTAATTTGCTAGAAAAAAAATGCTAACACTTATCTAAAAGGCTAAAACTCAAAGTGGTTGACCTCCTTGCCCTTATTTTTTTCTTAACTATGTCTATGCTTTAGTCTCTCTTTAACCCTTATTTCTATCCTCTATTTTATGCCCCATATGAGGCTCACCACTCCCCCAAAGTTCTCTTTCAAAATCAGAATTTTTACTTGAAGAATTTTTTGCACTTATAGCAAGGTTTTCTTAGTTGGGTAAATTTAGTTTTTCTGTCAAATTTGGGTCTTTCTTAATGCTTTCTTACTAAATTAGATTGTCCATCTCTTAAACCACTTACCTAGCTTGGTTTAGAACAGAATTTTCCCTCTAAAATGGTTCAACCAACATAGATAAGTTGCAGAAATTTTGCGTCAAAAATTTTCCTGCACATCCTCTCTTGTTTACTAATTGAACTATACATGGTTTTGAGGTAAATTCTTAATTTCCTAAATTTTCCTTTTCAAGTTGGATTAACCATCATCTAAGCTCACCATTAAACCTAGTTTTAGGCTCACTCCAGCCCTTAGGAATTTCGTGCAACCCATAAGACCCTGTAGAATTTTAACTGCATAAATTTTTTCTGGTCTGCAGTTTTTTTTCTACACACTTTCATGACTTCACCACTTGAGTTTTGTATAATTTGAGCTTAACTTGTGTCTTCTTCCAATTCCTTTCCTAAGTTAGGTTGATCATCATCTAAACTACACTTTAAACTTAATTTTTAACTCACTTTAACCCCCCCTAAAAATTCAGCCCAACAAGCTTCTCTATAGAAAAATTTTCTACTCAACCTCCTTCTCTCCAATTCCAGTTCCCAGCTTTGTTTTCTTCATCTTTCTTGCTTCATCTCCTCTTTCTTCCTCTCTCACACCACCTCCCCAGTTTCCCCTTGTTTTTTCAGCATCATATACAGTAATAGAACTCCAAATCCAACCATAGAAATTTAAAACTTTCTCACAGCACAAGTTTTCAACAACAACTCCTTAAGAGCAATAAAACCATGAAATATTTGCTTTTTCATAACTTTCAGTTTTTCCAGCAAGGGTTCAGCAAAGTTGCAACAAATTCTATATGATTTCAAGTTATTTAGATGAGATTAAATAGAAGCAAACCCAAAATATACTAGAATCTCACAAAATACAAGCAAAATCTAGAAGTATACAGGTTTTTTTTACCTTTCCTCCCCCTCTTCTTCCTTCTCTCTCTTTCTTCTTTCTTCTTCTCTTCTATCTTTCTTCTTCTCTTCTATTTTCTCTCTTACACGGGCTGTCCAGATGGGTTTGGAACATATGCAAGCTACTTCTACGTATATGAAGCACCCCTTTTAAAAGAAAATTACAAGAAAGCCCTCCTTTATTAAAATTTCAAATTCTCCTTTTGCCATAAATATCTTTATACATATCCCTTAATTTAAGCAACCTATTTACATAATTAGTTTAAAAACTATTTGCCTTAGTTTCTTAAGTGTCAAATTCTTAGAGTTTTACTTTAAGAACCTCATTATGATTTATTTAAATATTTCATTTTTTTTCCATTATATCATATAAACTTTCCAAAATCCCTTAATTATTCTTTTCTCTCTTTTTTTTCATAATTAAAATTTTATATAAATCCTCACTTAAATCTAAGATCACTAGTATTTATATAATGCATGTAAAGATGACATACATGAAGTTATAAGGTGATGCATGAATATGCAATGCATGGATGCAAGTTATACATGCCCACCTGGGTTGGAATGTAACATGACCAATCTTAAGAATTAGGTTCAAGACTTTCTTAGACTTAAATCACCTACCTTCTACGAATTAGGGACTACCAAAGATCTACAACACTTCAAAGATCAGATGGAGATCATATTCGAGATGATAAAGTGTTCCAATCCTAGGTACATGGAATTAGTTACATGCAAATTGCATGATTTGGCTCGATTTTGGTGTACTACCACATTGTTTGAGAGGCCTAAGGAGGAGGCGCCGATGACCTAGGAAGAATTTGTTAGTGCATTTATGAATAGATTCCTATTAGCAAATAAGAGAGATCAACTGCTAGTAAAGTTTGAGTGTCTCCAACAAAACATTTGACATGACAAACCCGGATTACAATACTTGCTTCAATTATCTTTCCTGATATGCATTACAGTTGGTAACTGATGAAAAAGCAAAAGTCAACAGATTCATCCGAGGGTTGGTGAAGCCTTTATTTGTCATTTTGAAAGTTTATAACAAACCAAGGGAAGTTCAGTTGGAGTAAAATGTGGACTCAAAATTAGAATTTGAGACAAGGGAAAGGACGCATCCTTAGATGAGAGGTACAAAGGGAAAAGAATAAAGTGGAATACTTTGCATCTTTGTTATTGTTCATGCAATCGGCAATCAATCGGATGTAGGCGCCAAGGACAATTACGTGGTAAAATTAGATATGTTTTAAAGTTTGGACTGGTGGTCAAATCATTAAGTTAACCAGGTCACAATTCAATGAGATTAATCGTCAATCAAATTAGTTGATAATTAAAAAAAATTAAAATTAAATTAAAAATTCAATAAATTAAGTATAGCCGAATAGTATATTTTTGTTTAAATTTTGTGCAATGCTCAAAGCTACATGTGTAATGGCAACATTAATATATTTTTATTATTATCTGTTCATTTCAAAATTAAAATTACACACACACACACACACACACACATTCTTCTAATTAAAAATTTTGGAAAATAATTTTTTTTGAGAATCTAATTTTTACTATTTATATATTCTTTGTAATTTTTTTATTTGTTTCAATAGTTAAATTAAATGAAACATATTGAAAAAAAATATTAAAAATATTTTTCTAAAATTTTTTATACACTTGTATATAATTTTTTTAACATAATTAAATAAAATTAAAATTAAAAATTTTAAAACTACAAATATGACTTGATTTCAAATTTGAACCAATCTAATAGCAGCAATTTCTAGGAGAGGGAGAAGGGGCGAGAGAGAGAGAGAGAGAGAGAGAGAGAGAGAGAGAGAGAGAGAGATAGGCGCATGGAAGGAGTGTTTTTGTGATTTGAACCAACTCTTTTGATAAGTGGCAATTTCCAAGAAGGAAAGAGGGGAGAGGCCTAGGGTAGGGGGTTTTGCTTTGAACTAGTTTTCACAAATCGTTAAAATTGGCCAATTTGATTAATTTTGATTGAATTTGACTAGTTTAAATATATTTTTAATTTTAAAATATCATCTGAATCATTTATTTGATCAATTTTGATTGAATTTGACTAGTTTAAATATATTTTTAATTTTAAAATATCATCTGAATCATTTATTTGACTAAGTTATAGTTGAACTGGCCGAACTAGCTAGCCCTATTCAACTTTTAAAACACTGAAGATCAGATGGTTAAAGGGTACAAGAGTGGGATGGCAAGATAAAAAAAGAGAAACGACAGACATTATACACAAAGCAGGTTGAACATGTCATGACGAAGGTTCAAAGCAACTTGTTTATTCTGAGGTCATTTGAACTCTACATATTAATACTCACCCTAGAGCGAGAAATAAATGAAAGCAGCCTACTAGTTGGGTGACTGTTGGATCATTGACACATGTAGCAGTAAAATAAAAAGATGTTTTAACCCATGACCACGTATTCTTGCTCTCTCCACTCATGGACGGCACTAATGCACCTCTTTTACGAGACTTCGAATGATATTGCAAATCTCTGATTTCAAAAAAAGAAATGCTAAGTTGGATGGGAAATTGGAGTTGGTGATTATTGAAGACAACAAGAAAGAAATTGTTTCACATTGCTTGCTAATCAACTATGATTTTAAATTCAAAAACCATATGACACAGGTGGTTGGGTAGGTAGGAGGGAGTTCTAATATTTAGTTTTAATTTTTGCACAGCAGCCCTACAATATAATATTTTCTATGGAATGAGAGACGGACAGCCAAGGGGGATGCACGGCCATTTGAAATTTTATTCAAATCAACAATAGTAAGAGTACAAACTGGCATGAGACAACTTGGATGAACTCCACAAAACAAAAGCTTGAAATATGGAATACAAGCGTTTTTATTGGCACCAGGCACAGACAGCAAGCCGATTTTCACCTCATTTACTGTCCTGAAGACAGTAATTTATTTGAAAGATACAGGTGCCAAAAGCCGAAATCTGAAAGCCGAAAGCCACAACCCAACTCACAACATTCTGCTTATTGTTTAAGCAAGCAAAAATTTCTTGAACCAATATGCCGAACGTTTGAGGTGTCTCGTAAGATTTTTCTTGTAATCAATATAAACAATGCCGAATCTTGGATTATAGCCAGCAGACCATTCGAAGTTGTCTGAAAAGGACCATGCAATGTAACCTTTTACGTTCGCGCCACCCCTGTCATGACTAGCAGGATTAGTACCAAATATTAAACTGCTGGATAAATAAAAGCACAGTAAGAATTGAATAGTAAAAACTCACTTCATGGCCGTTTCAACAGCTTTAAGATGGTCGGCATAGAATACTGCTCTCTGAGGATCGTTGACTCCTTTTTCCACTTCGTGGACGTCAACTTGACCCATCCCTGAAAATAGACGAAGATAATTGTCTTTTAACTTCGCTGAATCGCATGAAACCTAGTTAAGGAGAAGATAAATTGTGTGACCAATTTGCCCTACCGTTTTCGGTAATGTAGACGGTTGGATTTTGGTACTTGGTCATTATGTAGAGTAGGAGATCTGTTAATCCTTGTGGGTAGACGTAAAAATCGTTTACTCCCTCCTGCAGAATCATTTTCCAAAGTTAATGTTTAAGAATTTGTGTAATCCGATGAGAAATTAAGAGCTGTGCTTTGAAGGAGAGAGGACATTATGTTCTTGAAGTGGAAGGGAAGTTAACGGGTTATGAAGTAAAACTAAAATTACAGACTTAATGTGGTAAAATTTGAGATGACTCTTTTGGGTTACTAGTATACCCTTACAGTTAAATTGAACAAAACGGAAAATATATGAAGGTTTAAAAAGTCAAAACAAGTTAACATTTCAAGTTAACGAGACTGAGACCCTGATACAAACAACCAAGAGACCATGTCCTTTCATGGTAGGCTATATAAGAACATTTGGGCATTCATACTCACCGGTATTCCAATAGATACCCCATCTCGGTGCGCTGGAAAACCCAAAAAGAAGAAATATTTAATCAAACTGTTTTCCAAGAATTAGAGAAGTACTTCAAATTTACAAGGATAAAGCAGAAATATTTAAAACATACTTGTAAGATTAGCGTGGTTATCTGTTGAAAAGCTGAGATTGACAGGGTTCACATAGCTAACGTCGGCAGCATAATTGCTGGTGTAGTAATTCAATCCTAGAAAATCATAAGAACCATTCACTATCACCGTTTCAGCAGCGGTGAAGCTGGGTAGCCGGGAACCGACGTTTTTTTGCATGATTTTAGGGTAATGCCCGTAGTGTATTGGGGTCATAAACCTGTTAAAATCCCAACAATTGTTACTTCATCACCCTTCTCGTGCAACGGTTCAAAACCAAAGAAATGTTGTAAAGAAGTACTCACCATCCCAACATGAAATCAATGGCTCTCCGAGCTGCATCACTGTCGGCCGTGGTGTTGTGATAGGGAATGAACCAATGGGAGACTAATGTAATCCCGATCTTGCCCTTTTGATATTTCTGCGAGATGCCTCAATTGTTAAATAAGTGCAATGCAAAGTGCACTTCCAGAGCCTGATTGGAAGGTTGAGAGCGCACAACTAAAAAGATAAAACTGTTAAAAGAAGAAGAAGGAGAAGAAGAAGAGGAGGAGGAGGAGGAGGAGGAGGAGGATGAAGATGATTTAATATTGCAACTCTTTGCCACCTGATAACGATCCCTGTAGACTTTGACAGCGGCCGCATGAGATAGAAGCATATTGTGACCAACAATGTAGGGTTCAGTTCCGGAATTTCCACCGGTGCAATTCCTGTTCATCCATGCCGAACAACGGCCGGGTGCCAATGTGCCTATGTCATAACCTTGCCAGCAAAAAGTCCATGGCTCATTTAATGTAATCCAATATTTAACTCGGTCACCAAAATGTTTATAGCAAAGATCTGCAAAATCTGCGAAGTCAGCCCTGACAACAAAATATTAATTTGTTAATAACTCGAGAAAGGAAGACAGAAGTAAATAATTTGTTTCTCTTGTTATCTTGTCTGCATTCCAAGATGTGAACATCTTTCATAGTGTTCATCACTTACACTACTTTAGAGCTCAAAAAGCCGCCATATGCGTCTTCTAGGCCTTGAGGAAGATCCCAGTGGAAGAGGGTCGCCATGGGTACCATCCCTGTGAATTCGTTTGAAATATACAACTCAGACAAACGATTTTATTCATCATTTATTTTCAACCAAAAAAAATTCCTAATATTTTCCAGGTCTGCAATACAAGAAAGACACGAAAAATAAAAACTCTAAGAGGAGAGTATATAACCTTTTGCAATGATGTCATCGATGAGATTCTTGTAGAAAAGGATGCCTTTCGGGTTCACTCCATCCTTCAGCTTCCCAGCTGAACAGTAAAAATTTTGAATTTGCACAGTTTAGAAAATCAATGGGTAAATCTTAGAACAAAACTAAATTATTAATCTTGTTCATAAATATCTAACACTTTACAGCGCATTGTAGTACAGAACTTCTTAATTAACAGCTCATTCATATATATATATATATATAGAGAGAGAGAGAGAGAGAGAGAGAGTCCGACAAATTGACAAAATCATTTTGTATTATTTGTATATTTATTTTGAAAGCTTTCAAAATGGGAGTGAAGTTAATAATAATAATAATAATAATAATAATAATAATACTTACTTGGTATTATCCGAGACCATGAAATGGAGAATCTGAAAGCATTCATCCCCAGGAACTTCATTATCTGGGTGTCACCCTGTTTACATAATTTGCATACATGAGTTAATTATTACCAAATCACATACTTAAGAGTGGGCAGAAAATCATTTAGTTTACTTTTTGGGGTAAAAATGAAACTTTCCCATAATATTATGAAAAGTTACATTGAATTCATCAGGGTACCGTTGGATTTTATGGCCCACTCCCGCATCTCGATGCAGAGGACTTGATTAAAATTTTCTTTTTTTATCTTTATTTGCAATTTTTTTTTCTTCTTATCGTGCATGTGCGCATTTATGTAAATCCGTTACCTTGTAACGGTGGTAAAAGTCAGTAGCTACGTCACCGTTTTCGCCGTTAGTTTTCTCTGCAAAAGTCAGATTGGAGGAACTGTTAGGCCACCTTTGAACAAAGTAATAATAATAAAGTAATTAAACAAAAATTAAGGGGTTAATTCTAAGATTAGACAGGAAACAGGGCTACCTGGATACTGGTGAGTAAAATTATCCCATATGCTAGGTCCTCTCCCATATTCGAATGCAGCACCTTCATACTGACATTAATATCCAACAAGTTATTCATGAGTTTTTTTAGATGCAAATGGGTATGCCTAGAGATGAAATAAGTCTGAATTAAGTTGAGTTAGTCTCCTTTTTTTCCCCCTCAAACTCAGCTTACTTTAAGCAAAGTGTTGAAAGCGAATATACCTGGTAGGCTGCGGAGGCAGTTCCGAAGAGGAAATCAGAAGGGAAGCTGGTACGATTGTAGTAGGAGATGGAATGAGGTTTGGCTGCATGAGCTAGCTGAGTGGTGGCCAAGGTATTGACAAGCACAAAGAGACTTAGAGCAAGAAGCCTTCTTGAAGCCATGCCCACCCACTTCTGCTTTCAACTTCCCTGCCTTACCTCCTTTATATACTAGTTTCATGGGATTATTGAATTTATTTTATTTTTTATTATAGCAAGTTGCCCGTATTTTCTTTTTCCTTTTTCCTGTGCATCAGATTTCTTTATTTTCATGATGGGGCAAACAGCCAGCCTCAATGATTAGGGGAATGTTACACGAATCCACACGTCGAGCCTTTAGGGGTACATTACACTAAACCCCCTATGTCGTTATAATTTTCCACTTAAACCCTTCCAAGTGTTCACATGAAGCACTTAACCCCCTTCGGTCTAGTTCTTCTGTTTTAAGCTCTAAAAGAAGACAATTTCTTTTTCTTATTCCTTTTGAGTCGAATAGAAATCTACTACTCAATCAAGCAAACAGAGTCTAAAAAATCTAAAATTGGCCATTGTTTCAAGGCGTTGCTGCTCATTTTTTTTATTTCAAGGGTGCAAATTAAAAGATTGTATAATATTTTTTTGGGGTTCGGGGTGTAATTTACTTTTGTTGCAGAAACTCCCTTTGCACAGAAGTCTGTGGTCTAAATCTTGTGGAAAAACCAATTAGAAACGGGGAGTCCAAAAATTAAGGACGGCAGATGAGATACCTTATTTTAATTGCAAAATGCCCCAAAATCTTGTAGGTGTTTTTGAAATGTCTTGGATGACTGGTCTCCACTTGCTAATATTTAATTGTGGTATTAATATTTTTAATATATGAAAAAGTAAGGGCCACATGTCTCATAGAACGTGCGTGCAAGTGATAAGGTATATGGTTCAATGAGTACAAATTGATATCGACTCCAAATTGTCAAGTCCGTCTCCGTCCTGATAGACCGATTGGGGGGGGGGGGGGGGGGGGCGGCGGGGGTAATATATTCACGGTCCCGTATTCATTTATTATTTATTTATTTAAATATTTTGAAACAAGCGTTTAAAATTTTTATCTCATAATTTTTAATTATTTTAAAAATATCTACATCATGCAAATATTAATAAATAATCTATTTATTTCAATTTTGAAAAGAAAACATCCAAAATCTGTTTTGTCTTTACCTCCACGGTCAGTAAGTGAAAGAAATTAAAATGCCTGTGCCAAAATTTTAAAAAGTCAGAAGTGCAACAACGTTAACCATGTGGCTTAATTAACCCGTGGATCGAATTTCAACAAAGATTTGCAATATAAATGGAGAAAAATGTGGAGATTTTTGGGCATCACGAAAGCTCTTGATGGTTTCAATTTTTTTTTTTTTTTTTTCCAACTGGTTCCAACCAATCAAGACCAGGGCATAATTGGTAGGCTGTAAATTGAATAGTTTTATTTTTCAATGTGCTAATCATGGTGTTTGACTGCCTACGGATCTCAATATGGTAAATTTGAAATAAAACAGACAGCTGCTGCTTATCGTGGTGTTTGTTGGTTTAATTAATTTACATGCCTTTTGCGTTCCTCGCAGGACACTTGAACACACTCCAATAAACAAATGCCGGGACATTCGTAGGATGCAACGGAAAAGTGTAGGGCAGGCTCTGTAATACTTGTACTCAACTTGCATTAAAAATATAGATTTAGGCTCAGTTATAAATAATTTTTATAATTCATAACATATAAACATTCAAAATTAATAAAATAATTTTACAAAAAATATTATTAGAAATAAAAAAATTTAATATAATCAGTTAGTCTTACAAATATCAAATATTATAAATTAAAATATAAAAAAATAAAAATTATTATAAATATATATATATATATTAATAACATGCAAAACTAGGGTAGGGTAAGTATTGTAATACTCAAATCAGCTCAGATGACTAATTAATTTTCTAGACCTGAACTAGAATCGGATTCATTTAATAGTATCCAAATCCAGACTTATCCAAATAATTTTTTCTAAGTAATAATTGAATTTGTGCTCAATTGTCATCCCTAGTCATTCATCTTTTCAAAAATTAAGATTTAAATATTTGATTTTATTAAAGTAGTAATGAATGGACGAGGGACAGAATTGTAAAGTGGAGAAACGCTCCATTGTAGGAATGAAATAGAAGAAATTAAAGTGTTCTACCAGTTCAGGTAAATTGGGTAAAGTTTGAGATTGATAATTTTAAGAATAGTGTAAAATTTATAGTTGTAGTTTATCCTATAATTTTATAGACATGCTATTAGATTTATTACAATATAATACACACAAACACATGCTATTATTAGAAGACCCACCCAATAAAAAATTACACTTTTTAGAAAATTACAAATTCAAGAATTTAATATCACACGTACAGATACAGAAACCTGGGTTTTTTTTTCCATTAAAAAAGGGAATAATCCAATTTATAGAAATAGAAAACTCGAGGTGCTTGTGAAATGGACACACCCTGACCTAACATGTCCTTCCTGATGTTCCATTTAGATTGAATAAACATTCTCCCTGATTCCAATGATATTGAGAGGTTTTTAGGGAAAATTCTTTTTGTATTCTTTAAGTTTAATTCAAATCTTACTTTAATACTTCATATTTTTAAAAATTAATATTATCGTGTATCATGTTTACAAATTAATATTATCGTGTATCATGTTTACTCTAAATTTCATATTTTAGCCCACAAAGAATCCACTAAACCTCATGCGAACTTTTTTAAAGACATACATGTCAAATCAGATTAAATTAAGCTCTAATAATGTATATTTTTTTATTTTAATAATTCATATGCTACAAAATATTATACAAGTAACTCTTACCAAGACAACTTTTTTCAGTCCTTTTAGAGATATATGGTAGCACTTCTGTTGACATTTTTTAAGGAAACTGGTACAGAAACATACATAAATTAAGACACCAACCGAGCTCAAAACACACGCATAATTTGAAAATACAAAAATTTCTTGTATCCTACTTTTCTTTCCCATGCCGACCAAGTGTTTTGTTCTTTTCTGCACCAACCAAGGTTTTTGTCGGCTAGATACAATGTTTTCAGCAGCCAACCACCAACCAAACATTTTTTACACGCATAAAATACGAAACTAATAGTAGAAAATATTAAAATAGAATACAAAGAAAGTTTTTTTTTCCAATTATGTGTGCTTTTAAACTTTGTTGGTGCTTTAATTGATAAATGTTTTCGTTGCAATTTTCGTAAAAAATGTCATCAAAAATTGCAGCTATATTTTTATAAAAAATTTGGAAAAATATTTTTATGTTAGCAGAATTATTTTATACAAAATTTTTCCATGCATAAAATATTAAATTAAAAAACGTATGTTTTGAAATTTTTGAGATTTAAAAAAAGACAATGCACACGTGGTTTATTATTATTTTTACCAAAATTGTTTGCAACGGATCTACCAAAATCGAACCCTTTACGGAGAAAAGATTCATCTGTTTAGTACGAAATTTCCAAGTTTTAAAATTTTTAATTTTTCATTAAAAATTTTTTAAATTTCTTGTGAGAAATTTTCCTATATTTATAAAATGATGATTACGCCTCTAAAAGAAATTACATTGATCGCGGTGCAATTTCCTTGTATTATAGAGGACACCCCTCACGTCAGGGAAATTACACCGACCATCCCGATCAAAGTCGGTCTTAACGGGGTTAAGTTAACCAAGCAACCTTTTACAGTCCCACTCGGGCCTTGCCATATTTATAAGGTTCTGTTTAGTGGGAATGCCAATCCTGAGCTTAGCCATGTACTAGTCGAGCACCTTTACCAAACAACCTCTGCCTCTGGCCCCACTCTGATATTAGTAAGTTTTTTGGCCAAACGTGGTTTTGTTTTTTATCCCCGTTTTTCACGATTTAGGGCGACGCGGAAAAAGGACAAAGAACAGCAGAAAGCGAAAGCGCCTCGGTCTTCTGAGAAGATTGCTGCAACGGGTCCGTCTGTCATCGGTTCAGCGTATGCCGGACACCGCGTGTCATATCGCGCTGGCAGCCCCCCACTATTTACCTGTCCTTTCCACTCCCACTTTTCCCTTATTTGTCGTGTCAAACGTATGATAAAAATAAGCTCCAATTATGGTACCTATTCCTAAATGTATTATTTTCAAACATTGCTCATGTAAATTAATAGTTTTTTACCATGTGAGTCAATTATTTTTAATCTAAAATACCAGTTTGCACCGTAACTTGCCTCTTTCCTTATTTATCGTTGAACTGCGCATGAAGCTAGGGCTCAAGGAACATCGGTGGCTTCATGAATTAGTTGGGGGAGTCGAGACTCCCCAGCTGAGCAAACCGAAGGCCCTGTAGGCCTTTGTCCGACCAAGAGGCTGAGGAAACAGCCAAATGGGTGGACAACTTGTCTGTGAAGCGCGACGGAAGGCGTCATCCGTGTGACTTCCGGAAGAGTGGGAGTCTACGTGAGAGGAAAGGAAGTTGTTTCCAAGAATAGGGAAGCCATTGGAGGCTCTTCGGGTGATGGAGAAGCTGTCACGGAGGTCTCCTGCTCCCTGTCCAGTAAAGTAGGGGAGCTTGCCCGTGAAACAGAGACCAACACAGGAGGGGTGGAGCAGCTTGGCACGTCCCCTTTGCCTGACCCACTGAAAGCAGTGGATTTGCTCAGTTGATGGTGATTTTGAGCCATCGAGTTAACTGCGAGCCGACGCAGGACAAGCAAGCCCTCCTTGCTTTCATCTCCCTCATCCCTTACGAGAATCGCATCCAATGGAACGAGTCTGACTTGGCCTGCACCTGGGTCGGCGTCCGGTGCGACGCCAATCACTCTTTCGTCCAATCTCTCCGACTCCCCGCGCGTCGGCCTTGTCGATGAATTCCGACGAACACGATCGGGAACCTAACCCAGCTCAGAGCTCTCAGCCTCCGGTCAAACCGCCTCTCTGGTCAAATTCTGGCCGATTTCTCCAATCTGAAGCTCCTGCACAGCCTCTACCTTCAGGACAACTGATTCTCTGGTGGGTTTCTGCAGAGCGTCCAAGGATCGAAAAACTGGGTTGCTCTGTTGGCCGAAGAACAGAGGCCGAACTGGGGTTACTCAATTGGCCAAAGAACAGGGACGAACTAGGTTGCTCAATTGGCCGAAGAACAAGGACGAACTGGGTTGCTCAGTTACCTGAAGAACAGGGACGAACTGAGTTGCTCTGTTGGCCGAAGAATAGAGGCTGAACTGGGTTGCTCTTCGGCCGAAGAACAGGGACGAACTGGGTTGCTCTATTGATCGAAGAACAGGGACGATCGTGTGCGGATAGGTTAATTAGAATTAACAACAATTGGTCCACGTGGCCAACAATGATTGGTCCACGTGGAGATTGTTTCAAACCCCAAATTTTAAGGGAGGTACGGGAGTGTTCGCCTAAAAATAATATACGAAAATTTTATTATTTTAAAATTTAAAAGTTATGAAAATTTACTTTAAAATTTAATAGAGTATTAGAACGTAAAATAGATAAAAATAAAAATAATCTGTATTTTTTAATTTATTAATAATTTATATTTAGGGTACGAAATGTCAATTTTTTTAATAATAGAGTGCATTATGCAAATCACTCTAAAGTTGAGGGTGGAAACATTTTCAACAATATTGAAATCATTTATAAAACCTTTTTAATGCTAAACATCTCCAAAATATATAAAATATTTTTAATAAATTTTAAAAATATCTTATTAATAATAAGAATTTATAATTACATACAAATTAAGATAATAGGTCTTTGTTCATTTATGTTTTTATTTAAAACAATTAAATTTATGTGCCTTTCAAGTAGTCTTGTTCACGGTTTTTAGTCTAGACCATGAACAAGCTTAAATCGGACTAAATTGGCAAGATTCGATCCAATCCAATTCTAAATCGTGGGAGTAAGCGGTGTGGTTAAGGTTCATGATTTTTTGAACTGAAAACAGAATCATACAAAAACTGTTGAATCATAACTGAATTGAACTGTTTTAATTTAACCAGATTTGAACTGTGAACCGTGAGCCAGAATTGTATATAAACCGTGAACCATGAGTGAACCGTGAACCAGAACCATATATGAACTATGAACCGTGAACTAAAACTGTGTATGAACCGTAAATAATGAAAACTAGTATTATGTTTTCAAATTTTTTTATTATGTTTTTAATTTTTTTTCATCTTATTACTTTTATAATTAACTAAAAATAATAATATAATTTTTGTAAAATTTTTAATAAAAATAATGCCAAACATGTTTATTTTTTGACAATAGAAAACAATTTTATAAAACAAATACAAATATTTTGTCATTCTCAATCCAAACACATTTATTAATTGACTATATTTTCTAAAAAAATTAAAAAAAGAAAATAGATCTAGAGAATTTCTTTTTTGGGGGGGTGTCTAGCAAACTAAATTTATAAAATTTAAAGTTATAGATAGAATTAATGATTTCATTAATTTAGGAAAAGCATGTTTCTTTGTTGATTTTCACATGTATTTCTAAGGGTGTTCATTGATTCAGTTCGATTTGGTTCGATTTTAGACATTTTTCAAATCGAACTAAACAAGTCGGTTTTAATTTTTATTAGACATGATCGATTTTGTGTTAGCCTAAAACTCAAACCGAACCGAACCAACTTAAGTCGGTTTAGTTCGATTGATCGACTTGGTTTTACAACTTTTTTTTGTGACTTTGTAAAAATGTTAATGCATGTTTCAAAAGTATTTAAACCAAAGCTACCCTAAAATCCAAAAGCAAAGCCTTTAAAAGCCATCCAATCAAATTATATCTCTATAATATAAATATTGTATAATATCTATATTATATAATAATATAAATATAATCAGTTCGATTTTGATTGGGACAAAACCGAAAACTGAATCAAACCGATTAATTCAAGGCTCTTTAAAATCGAATTAAATCGATTTCTTTTTTTTTATTTGGTTTCTAGTCAGTTTGGTTCAAGTTGGATCGATCTAATCGGTCCAGTTCAGTTTTAAACACCCCTATATATTTCTAGTTTAAGAAATCTCCCCCCCCCCAACCCAAAATAGAGAAAATAGAAAAAGAGTCTAATTTAGGACTAAATATGAAAGGTAACAAAAAAAGTTTATATAAAGAGATTTGACTATATAATAAACAAATGTAATTGAATGATTCCCAGATAAGAATGTATATGTACGATAAAATAAAGAAATTCCTCATATGCATATGTAATTTACATCCCTCTATTGAATAATATTGTACCCATACTTATACATAATTATTTCTTTTTTGAGAACTTATCTACATAATTATTTCTCTTTTTTTTCAATTTATGTACATAATTATAAATAAAATAATTTCTCATTTAACTCTTATTCCCATCAATATTTAAATAAAAAATTTCGCAATATGTAATAGTGTTAAGTGACCTCAAGCTTTTAGTGGAACAAAAAACAAAGTCTATATATTAATTTGTTTCTTTTTTGTTTTCTATTCTATGTTTTCTCCTTCTTATTATCATTTTTTATATTTAATATTAAAAATAATTTATAAAATTAAATATATATAATAGTTAAAAAATATTTAATAATTTAAAAATATTTATAAATTAATATATAAATTCTTATTAATAAAATCAAATTAAAATTAAATCGAACTGGAAATAAATGGAGAATTAATTAGACAAGAACAAACCACAAATAAATCGAATCAAAATAAATCGTGAACAAACTAGAATTAAAATTATGAATTGACTTGACCTAAAATTAAAATCATTAAAATCAAAACAGTAATAAATCAAAACTAGAAACGATTCCACCTTCAAAAATTGCAGTTCCATCTCATCAATTTTCAAGACCAGTACCAGCAGTCCGTCCCAGGCCACACCGGTTCAAGGCATGGGAACAAGGGTACTTCCAGGTGATGTGTGTATAGTCACTTCAAAGGGACCATCACGTGACCCTTCCAACACAAGGAAAGAACAATGAACATCGCAATTTGCAAAACGCGGGTAGATTATT